>APFE030300996.1:76322-95823 GCA_000404065.3 Pinus taeda | reverse complement strand
TTTATTTATATTTTTATTGATTTACCATACCTTTTGAGTAAGTATAAAAGGAAGTTTTATTTAATTACCATATCTCCACTTTACTTATAATTTTATTTGTTTACACCCTTGCTAGAACAAGGGTTATGGACTAAATATAAAAAGAGGTTTTATTTATTTACCATATTTTTCATTTATTTATATTTTTATTAATTCACCATACCTCTTTTATAAATATGGTATTTGGCCCATAGGATTCACTTAAATAAAACCTATTCTTGAAAATGGGCGAATGGATTCACTTAAATAAAACCTATTCTTGAAAATGGGCGAATGGAAGGTTCTGACTCCTAATTTCAAGGGCTAAATTTACCTTTTTTACCCTCTCCCTTAATAAAAGGTGGGCTATTTGAGGTGATTTGTAAAAATGTACTGATACAAAATATTCGCCCACTACAAATTTAAAACCCCTTAATTTCGCCAAAGGGCGAACATTCGCCCCTAAAATTTTCTATGCTTCCCTTATTTCAGTTTTTGTCCTTCTTGCTCCCTCTGGTTTTCTCATAAAAATGGAGGAGACCATTCGGAAATTTTTTTGGAAGGGGGGCAAGCAGAATGAGAAAAAGAATCCACTAGTCAGTTGGGAAGCCATCTCCAAACCGCTGTTGGAAGGAGGCTTAAATTTCAAAAATCTTGGCTACCATAATACTGGAATGGGAGCTAAATTAATCTGGAGAATTATTGCCCCTAATCCTGGTTGGGCGCAATTAGCTCTTTGGAAAAAATATTTCAAAGCCTAACACTCTCGCTGCCTACATCACCCTAGGATGCATCCAAATATGCCCTTTTTGAAGCTTTGCAACAGAGCCTGCTCTCTCATCAATGATCATGCCTTCTGGGTTCCCAGTAATGGGAAAAGGATCAATATTTGGACAAACAAAATATTGAACAATGAGCCACTGGGAGACTGTCGTTCGCTTCAAGTGTTGCGCAGATGGATGAATGAGGCTGGAATGCGTACTCTGGTGGAATTTTCAGTTTGGCAGAATTCACGCTAGGCTGGTTGGAATCTCCAAATGCCCCCAGATTTATATATGGAGCACAAGATCCTCCTTTCCAAGCTCCATGGATTGGCTCCTTCGTTGGATCGAAATCGAGACTCAAGAGGATGGGGTACACTGGCTAGTGGATACATCATTGCTCAAGGTTACACCAAGCTGTGTGAGCGACCTCACATGGCCACGAATCCTGAGCTGTGGAAAGGGATTTGGCATTATCCCTCCTTGCCTAAAATTGACTTCTTCAATTGGCTGCTATGTCACTCCAAAATCTTGACAGATGAAAATCTTCAGAAGCGTGGTTTCCACGGTCCTTCAAGGTGCAGCCTTTGTAAGGTAAATCAGGAAAGCGTTATTCATCTGATGCTTGAATGCACCTTCACTTTGCAGATTTGGACAGAATTGTTGGGAACTTTGAGTTCCAGCTTCACGTTGCTTGCCTCCATTCCTGAACTCTTTGCTAAATGGATGCAAAGGTATCCTGGACCTCCCCCAAAAAACAAAATCATCAGAGCTGCTTGGTCTGATCTTCCTAAAATAATCTGTTGGCAGGTTTGGCTTCAGCGAAATAAAAGGATTTTCAAAAAATACGAACAAGATGCCAAGCTTGTGGTAGTTAAGATTAAATGCCAGCTAAAAGAGTGTCTGAGAGACCATAAAGACGATTTAAATCTCAGCTAGCAAGATATAAATTGGGGTTCCTCTCTCGATCTTCAGTTCCAAAAATTACAAATAGTATCTCCCTCCCCAAAGATTGGCAATAAGAGTTTCAGCAAAAGAACTCCAGGATTGGAATACAAAACAACAGAGATACTCTCTCTTTTTTTATGGGGCTGCAAAGGCCAATCCTAGAAGAGCTGGTGTAGGAGGCGTCATATTGAATCCAAATGGCATAAGGATTCACAGTTTCGCCTGGGGTTTGGGCATTACTTGTAGCATGGAAGCTAAGGCTTTGGCTCTTTTCCAAGGGCTCAATTTTTTGAAAGTGTTGAACATCAGGGAGGCTAATGTATTTGGGGACTCTCAGGTCATCATCAACGCCATGGTGACACATTCTAAGCCAACGGATCTAAGGCTTCCAAGGCTGATCTTCAGAATAACAAACCTTGGAGACTCTTTCCGGAATTTGAATTTCTACCATGTGTTGAGAGCTAATAATAAGGAGGCAGGCATTGAAGCCAACAAAGCAGCCCTCCTTATGGCTGGAGCCTTACTCAGAGGAGGACAGGAAACATGGGAACCAATTCCTTAATTTAGATAGTTGTCATGTTTTACTGCTTTTCGTTAAACCAGTTCATATGTATTCATAAACTTGGAAAAATCTCTAAAATTGACCTTATAGTAGTAGCCAAAAAGAGGTGTGAGCTAAGCATAAATGCCATGGCCTTGCATGGTTGCACGGTACTTTTGGAATTAGACTCACCTTTTGTAATCCGATTTTTGGCATTAAGGCCAAGTTTCTAATATATCCACTACCCGTTTCTATAAAAACAAATGATGATAATGATAATAATAATAATGATGATGATGATGATGATTTCCCAGGGGGGCAGCTCAATTAGTGATCGAAGTAATGTGAAATCTATGAAAACTCAGAGATCCAAGGTTCAAACCCCCACCCCGATTGTGACCCAGTTTACAAAGAGGAGGACAGGTCATAGACCCATAGAGGTTTACTGGTAGTTACATGTCAGGCGGGTTGTTGGGTTCCTCTACAATGCAAAATAATAATAACAATTTAAAATAAAGTTATAATTTAGTTAATTTTTATGATTTTTTTAATATTCGCAATGTGATATGTATCATGGGTTAAGTGTTTTGATATCTATCATGGATTAATGTCTCTCGATATTTACCAACCATTCAATTTATATGCATGCATTATCTATGGTTATTTAAATTTTACTTTTGAATGCATAAATGGATTCAACACCCTAAAAACCAAAATGTGCTCACTATGTAGCATAAACATGAAATTAAAACATAAAATGGCCAAGACGTAGAACAATTACACTATACCAGAATTATATCATCAATCCTCCCAAAAAAGGTCAAAATGTAAAACGATTAGAGTATGTCATTATTTTTAAATTTGATCAAGATCTCTTTATGAAATATTTTATTATCATTTTTATACTTCTTTTCAAAACCATTTATGCCTCCATAACTTGTAATCTCAAATAGTTACATCAAGATGAGTCCTTTATCACACAAACAAGAAAATCTTATACACAAATTTGATATTTGACTTTGTTGTAACCTTAAAATTAAATTATTATTAATAATTATTCATGTCTGTTAGCTCTGCTACATGTTGCTGATTTTTGAAGAAGAGGAATAAGCTCGGTCCTTGGTTGCTGGCTCAGAGAGGGTCTACACTGGTTATCCTTTCCCTTCTTTCTTCCCCCACTTACTTCCTTTCACCTCGCTGCATCTGTTTTATTCCTCTAAACCCTGCATAAACCTATATTTCTTTAGCACCGGGCGCCGAGTCTAAACGGTCATGAAACAACGATCACATGACCGTGTGCTGCCCACCCACCGTTTCACTGACACATATGTTATTAAACCTCCGCCACCATCTCAGCTGTTGGATGTCCCGATCCAACGGTCTCTGCCTTTTCCCCCACGCATTAAACCTCGTTTATTGTTGAGTCGTCGATCGCATCCACCGCGAGATCCAACGGTATCCGCTTTACCCCGCTGCCATAACTTACCCAAATTTTAACCCACGGGGAACGTTGTTTTTCGCCCTCCTATTGTGATCGTGCCCCTCTATATGCTTACCATCTTCCTCCAATAAGCGGTGCGGGGATACCACTTACACCCATTTCACCCGTCCCTCTGTGTTATATCCCGCGCTAATCTCCAGCCCGATGGCCGTCGGATCTGCCCGACCACAATCCGACGGCCCGCATTTGTTCATTCATTTTCCCCCGATACCTCATGTAAGTCAATCTCTGTCGTCCATCTATCAAATCTGATGGTTCAAGATCATTTTGCCTTTGTTCCACCCTGTGCTCCGTGCCAAGAGATCCCTGTCGTCCATCTTTGTGATCCAACGGTCAATTTCCCTTATACATCCTTCTCGACCATTCACGTCCATAACCATTCTGCACTCCCAAAGGAAGAAGATGGCCAGCTACCTGTACCCAGTGCAATTATGCTTCAACAACTGCATTCAACAGCAGTATGGCCAAAGGACAAGAAAAGGATGATCCTTGAGAAGTTATGGAAATTTATTCATACAACACTTCACCTACCTGAGAAGGACAACAAAGTACCAGAAAATGTCAAATGCATTCATTAAAGCAGCAGATTGTAGCAGAGATTCATATCAGATAGTTAATGTGGTTGGTGGTCCATTATGACCCCTCCACGCATATAATAGCAAAATATCTTTGTAATCAAACTCTATATATGCCAAGAACACAGATGTAATCTGCGATGATGGTTGATGGTTTTGGTTTTGATGTAAGGTTCAACTTCTGGAGACTATAACTACTGTGACACTTACAGCGTCTGGTCTTCATTTTCAGCTAATACAAGCTTCTTTTATTGTTAATTGCTCACCTTCCACTTCTTCTTTGTTCTAGGTTGTGCCTGTTATGTATTTATTCATGTGCTCTTGATATTTAGCATTAGAGGGGATGTCATCCCACCTCTATGTTAGAATCTTGTATGTATTATTGAATGTGTTATGCAAGTTTCTGTTTACTTAGTGCCAGAGAGTTGTCATCATGTCTGTGTATTAGGAAACAGATTTGCAGACCTCTTTACTAGTTGCAGTCGGCCATCATTCTCCATGTTCACCTATTCCTTAAACTGTGAGTAATTGGTGGTCTAAAGCCTTGTGGTCTAGGGGTGTTCACCCATGTATGGAGTTAAGCATAGTAGAAGTGGTTATCTGGCTTGAATATGCATCATACCTTCCATTCATCCATTTCCAACATTTTGTTAAGTTTGTGATGTTCCCGAGCATCTCCGAGATACAACCTAGGAGAGTTTCCTGGGGTGATAACAATGTCAATGATATTTTATAAGCCAACTCTTATATTTTTTTAAACATAAATCGTGAATGTTTTATATTAAATTTCCTAAGCAAACTGCACATTTAAAATACATCTTACAAAATGTTGAAGGGTAGTTTCCTACATAGCCTAAAAGAGCAAGGTGGATACATTCATCTGCTAAATTTATACATGATTTCCCCAAATTCATTGTACTACATTCCAAATTATTTCATTTATAAGTTCGTCAATAATTATCTATCAAAAAAAAAAAATTAGAACACATGCAATTCACATCTTAACCATTTGGATCCAATGGCTTGTTGTTGCCCTTGTTTTCTAGCAGTGCATCGCTATCCTTGTTCCATTTTTCCATCACCTCCTTCGACTGTGATCTAGTATATCCTAACTCATCCTCCATCTACTCGATTTAGTTCTGAAGTTGTTACCTAGTCTCTAATATTGCTAAATTTCATGATGCATAGATTGGAGCACAATATCAAACCAGTGATTGTTTTCATTGTGACCCATAAAGTCCAGAAATGCCACACATAAGAGCAGCAAGCTCGAGGGGTCCTGCATGTGGTGCCTTTAACCATGGGTTTTCACGTCTCCAACTTACCTCAATTAATTGGTTGAAATACCCAGTTGTTATAGGGTCGAGGTACCACAAACAATCCAGAGAATGCATGCAACTCAACCGTAAATCCTCCAGTCGTCATCTCTTTATACAGCTAGGCACTAAGAACAAAGGAGTTGACATGATATCTCTTGAAGTGTGCCTGAATCCATGCCACATGCTCCATATTTTGCTAAGGATGAGCAATTTTCTCCACATCATTGAAATCCCAGCTCTAGCTTCTTGCATTGACTTCATCCATGCCACATGCCCCATATTTTCCTAAGGATGAGAAATTTCCTCCACATCATTGAAATCCCAGTTCTAGCTTCCTGCGATCATCTTAGCCATTGACTTCTCCCATGCTTGTAGATACATCTCTCTCTCTCTCTCTCTCTCTCTCTCTCTCTCTCTCTCTCCCTCTCTCCCTCTCTTTCGCTCACAGCTCACATACCCCACCTTGGGTTTAAAAGCCATACTATCATCTATTAATATTTTAAGGCATGGGATATATTAAGATATTAACGCAGGGGGTTGTAACTCCTTTCCCTTAGCCATTTTTTTTCTTCCTTCTTTAGACTTACCCTTTGGTTGGCTAAGAGGTCGGCCTTGGAATTATTTCCCTTTCAAACATGGGAGCATTGACGCCTCGGGATAGATTGATACCAAAAATAGATTCACTTGAAGAATTGTCTTAACTTCATGTCTAAGGGAAGGGTTCCCGAGTATAAATGATGAATTATCAAGGTTGGGTATCCAATGATTATTACTTCTCTCGCTCCAATGAAAACAATTTGCTATGGCCCTTGAAAGAGGGCATAATATTTAACCACACTATTGGAAACAAGACCTAACACCGAGGGATAACATAGTTCCTAATGATTTTGAGGATAAAAAATGACCCTTTCTCCTGCCAACCCACTAAACCAAAACTTCTATTATGATTTGTTTTTAATATTATTTTTTATTTTTATAATTTCAATTTAGACTCTTTCTTCTATCTATTTATTCTCATCATCCTATCACTCTTCTCCACCATTAAAATTACATCTAACTCAAATGATATGGGTAAGGTATATACTTTAAATGTTTTTAAATTTTAACATATTTAAATATGTAAATTTTACTATAATTTAGGTGAATTTATCAAAATGATTTGCAAAGTTTTATGATTGGGAAGAATATAATGTGATTCAACTTTTTAAGTGAACCTTGTTATTGTTTCACTCTTCTCTATCATTTAAAAATTACATATAGATCAAATGATATGGGTGAACTATATATTTAAATATTTTTAAATTTTAACCCAATTTAAATTTAATTCTATTGTAATTTAGTGAATTTATCAAACACTTTTTAACGTTTTATTTTTTTTCATGAGAGGATTATAACTGTAAGACAACGAAAAAATAAAAATATGTTTTGTTTTTCGAGATAAAACATTTTATATATTCACATAGTGAGAATATATACAAAAGTATATATTTTAATTGCTACACTAGGTAGCATCACTGTTATTGGCCTTCGATAACAAAAAAGGTTGACCGTCCTTTAGTATTTTAGATAGGACAAAATTGGGTTGGAGCCAAAAAAATCATGAGGGTGTTACCTATGTCCAAAACCAAAGGAGTGCTCAAGAGATGAAAGAAAGTAAAAGAAAATTTGCTATAGGCGCAAACCCATGGTGTTAATTTCTTCACCATTGTGGAAGCTCCAGTGCTTCTTTTGAAAATGCATATGCTTCTAAAGTTTAGTTATTTCAAAATGTGTTTGAAGGTGATCCATTTTAACTTGGAGACCAATTGTTGGATATCCGGTAGAATATGATCGAACCTCAAAGTCTGTATATTGGCTCATCAATTTGCTCGGTCAATTACCAATTTGGAATCTCCAAGGACTTGCAGCCTGGGGATGTTTTTGGAATTTGCTAGTTCGAGGAGAATGTACAGTCTAATGAATTTGGCTTTGTTGTTCGATCTTCCGCCTTGAGTGTACCTCCCATACATAAAGTGGGAGGGATTGAAATATATGACATTGCCAACTCCACATCTAAGGGGGTTCCCTTGACTAGCCCCATCGAAGAAGCTCCAAGGAATTTCATAATCTATTTCTGTCTTATGTGGGTTACATTGTGGAGAATTTTTTTGTACCACTTTGTGTTCTTTAGCAAGAGAGATGATTTTGGAGGCGCGGATCTCAAAGGATATCTCCTTATCTTGAAAGAGAAAAGAGTTGTGAGCATGTCATATGTTACAATTAGAATACAAGGCAATCTAGAAATGAGCAGACAAATTTTTCCATGAGCCATTATTTGAGGCAACCTTCAAAAGAAGGGGCAAGCCACTTGAATTTAGAGGAAAATTATGTCTGTAATATGGGGAAGACCCGTGAAAAAAAGGAGCACCTAACAAAGAGATGATTAGATGATTCAGATTGGGACCTACATAAAGGACATGTTCCTAGAACTTGTCATCAGCATATGGATAGGACTTCCCATGTGAGGAGTTTGTTGGAGATGGAGATCCAGGAGGTGATTTTTTTTCTTTTCAGTGGAGCATTGACCTTCCAAATAGCCTTCCACTACCACTGAACAACACCTTAAAAGGAGTCTGTGAACCAAGCTTTATATCAAAGTTTAGTAGTGAAAACTCCATTTGAGGGGTTCTTTGTCTAGCATAACAAGTTTGGTGTGTTTTATTTGAGTGTTATGAAACTGCATGTTAATAGATGAAGTAATAGTCCCATTTTTCTAATAAGTCTACATCGAGCTCGAGGGATTGCATCAATATCCACCTAGTTGAACCTCGAGGTTGAGGTAATGATCCAGACTTAAACAGGAACGCAACAAAATACAGAGATAACCATATACCCAAAGATGCAAAGGAAATAATACTTCATTTCATTAATGGAAAATACTGGAATATGCTTACAACCAGAAATGGAAATAAACCAGCTAGGGCGATGGTAGCTTATCTCTGAGAAGAGATGTAGTGGCTACATGCCTTTGAACTGTGTTACAATGAGGCTCGAACGCCTATTTATTGTTGAGAAACAATGGAAAACCCTTAACATTCCAAAACCTAACCCTAGAAGATGAAACGCCAAACTGTGGACCCCGTTCGGGTAAATTGGTACATCAACTTCCCGGGGTCGTAACTTTGGCATACAATCTCCGTTTGATGCGTAAATAGCTCATTAGAAAGATCTATCCGAGCACTACCACTTTGGGAAGGGAAAAATGGGTCCATGGACCCATGTTGCCCCCAGATTTCCCAAAAAACGTCGTTTAGGGCCTCAAAACGGCTCCGGAAGTTCAGGATCTGAAAAACTACTAAAAATAGTAAAATGTGCTACAATTTAGGAAACTGCAAAGACTGAAAGAGACAGTTGTGGGGGTCCAAATGGGCTAGGTGAGTGGCCACCAACATCCACCTAGATCATTCCTCCCCCCTTAGGAAGCAATGGTCCCCATTGCATTGAGTTCCTCCCTGAGATGAGGAAGCTTCTGCTAAGTTGGGTCTCTGGTGAGTTGTTTTGCAATCTTTGATGTGTCCAAAAATGGTGGGAAGCATGGTCGACGATGGTCCACATTGAACACTCGGTGCAAGCCAAGGAATGGAGGAATGTTGTGCTTCAAAGCATTGTTGCCCGTAGCCTTGGTACTGGTGTAAGGACCATGTCGGAGTCGCGTGAGTTTTTGATGGGTTCTGGTAAGGCGTTCTCTCTGTTGATGTAACCAAACTTTATCGCCCACCTGAAACTTGTGTGGTACCCCTATGGGTGAGGAGAAGTTGTTCCTATGTCTTGTCATGACCGTCTCACTTTGTTGCTGCTGCTGCATGGAGGAACCCTTTGCGGGGGTCATGGATGTGGTGACAATCTTCCCCTTACTTTGGGAGTGAACCAGGCAGATGAATTTCCTGGTCTGGGAGATGAGCTTGCTACCTTTCTTAGCAATGATCAAATATGTGGCGGTAGGTGGGGATACCTCCAGTATCCTATATAATGAATTATTCAAAGAAATAATGGCAACACGAGGCCTTGACTCATACACAGCATGTCGCCTCCACAAGTATGGTTGGCCTAATAATACATCACAAACATCCAGAGATGTAACATCACACAATACCTCGTCTGTGAAGGGCTTGATGCTGTAGGGAAGGCGGCACTGCTGGCGAACTTTGAGATCTTGTCCTTCGTGAAGCCACCCAATACTGTACGGCTATGGGTGTGGTTTAGTCGGTAGGCCCAACCGCTTCACGACCTCTACTGAAACAAGGTTCTTTTGGCTACCACTGTCGACAATGAATTGTAGTGGCGAACCCTTCACCCACATCTGTGAGTGGAAAATACGTTCCCCTTCCTTAGGATTTTCGGGCTCATTTTTCTGGATCTTGGCGGTGGCAACAATGGCACTCGGATCTGCATCAAAGATTTTCTTCCCTTTGCCATTCCCCTTGTCGGGTTCTAGCTCAGGGTCGGAACATGCATCTGATTCAGAAGCCTTCAACTCGGCCACCAGTGACTACTTGGTCTGACACTCACTTGTGTTGTGAGTGGGGCTCTTGTGGAACTCACACCACTTTCCTGTGTCCTTCTTCGACTTTGTGGTGTTGTTCTTTTCTTGTGGCTTCGATGGGTTGTCTTGGGTCACCCTGCTTTGGCTTTGTCCTTTGGGCTTCGGATTTGCAGATCCAAAGTCTCGCTTTTTCTGTTTGAATTTTTGCTCGATTTTGACAGCGTATCGATATGTCGTGCCGAGCGAGGAGATGTTCAGGAACTCCATCTCTTCCTGGATGTATCTGTGTAGGAAGCTGCGGTATTTGAGTACCAGATGCAGCTCAGAATCTTTGATACCCAACTGTGTGCGAAGGGTATGAAAAATGTTTGTGAACTCTGGCACATCTTGGTCCCATCCCTGCCGCAGTGTGGTCCATTTCATGTATTTGTCCTCATAGCTTTTGACAGGGTAGTACTGCTCCTTGACGGCATCTCGGAACGAATCCCAAGTGGGTGCGGCTGAAAATAGTGAGCCTATGCTTTCATCCTTCTTCTCGCAGTAGGTTTACCACCAGTCCTTGATGTGGGGGGCTGCTTTGAGAAGCGCAAAAATAATCTTTTCCCGACTCGAAAATTCATGAACAGAAAAATATTCTTCTAGCAGATTTAACCATTTATCTATGGCATCTACGTCTATTTGACCCTCGAATATGGGGATTTCAAAATTAACTTGTACCTTAAAGGGTGTGGCATTTCTAGAGTAGCTGTTGGAAGCTGATGCGTCACTTCTGGGTAGCCGCTAAAGGATCTGTCCAAAGCTATCCATCATCGCGTTCCTTTGTCGCTCGAGGGCTTCTTCGAGCAATATTTTAATAGGATCTCCTGCCCCCTCGTCTTTCTTCTCATCCACCATGGGAGGCCGTCAGGATTTGCGAGGTTGGTCTTGCAAAGGTTCGACCAGTTCAAGCCCTAACTCCTTATATATCGACCTCGTTGGGGACATGCAAAGAAAAACAGAGAAAAAGCAGACCGCTCTGATACCACTGGTCCGAACTTAAATAGGAATGTAACAAAATATAGAGATAACCATATACCCAAAGATGCAACAGAAATAATACTTCATTTCAGTAATGGAAAATACTGGAATATGCTTACAACCATAAATGTAAATAAACCAGCTAGGGTGATGGTAGCTTATCTCTTAGAAGAGATATGGTGGCTACATGCCTCTGAATTTTGTTACAATGAGGCTCGAAGGCCTATTTATTGTTGAGAAACAATGGAAAACCCTTAACATTCCAAAACCTAACCCTAGAAGATGAAACGCCAAACTGTGGGCCCCGTTTGGGTAAATTGGTACATCAACTTCCCGGGGTCGTAACTTTGGCATACGATCTCCATTTGACACATACAATAGCTCGTTAGAAAGATCTATCCGAGAACTACCACTCTAGGAAGGGCAACATTGGTCCATGGACCCATGTTGTCCCCAGATTTCCCAAAAAACGTTGTTTAGGGCCTCAAAACGGCTCCGGAAGTTTAGGACCTGAAAAACAGCTAAAAATAGTAAACTGTGCTACAATTTAGGAAACTGAAAAGACTGGAAGAGATAGTTGTGGGGGTCCAAATGGGCTAGGTGGGTGGCCAGCAACATCCACCTGTATCAGGTAAACTTGATGCAAAGTATGAAATATTGACAATATTCTTTTCCTTCAGTCGTTGGAGAAAAGGAGGGGATAAAGTGTAATCATTGTCAGCGCCCATCCATGGATCCTGTCCAATCTAGATATGTGTTTTGTTCCCAATCTTCTATGAAAACCATTTTCCTATGCATGGAAAGGATGACATCATTGCTTTACAAACAATGGATCCTTTTCTAGATTTATTTGGTGATCTGATCCAATCAATGATTGATAGACCATTGAAATATTTAAATACTATTAATTTTGTCCATAGATTGCTTCCCATCAATAGCCTCCATAAGTTTCTACCATCTAGTGCCCTGGTGAAGAGGAAATGGTTCTCGAGGACCCATCCTCTAAGATCTTTTGGGGTTACTAGTCTCGACCATTTTACCAGAGCTATCCCTGGTTGGGTTCCAACACCTGTCCATAGAAATTTGTAACTAATCCAACATAGGTTCCTAAGGATTATTTTTAATACTTAGGCTATGTAGAGCCAACAGATTGGCATGCTTTCAAGAATAGATTGAAGTAAGATGAGGGGACCCCCTCCTCCCGAGAGATTATTTGATTGTACACAAATTTTGATGTGAGATTCATACTTTTCTATGATCCACTACTAGTCAACCTTCCTATACTTGTTACGGTTAGTCAAAAGCCTAATATTTCAGGCCATACTCAAATGACCTCTCTAGAAAGTGGAAATTCTCAAAGGCTAAAGATAGAGAAGAATCATAAATGTTATATGAAATCATAACATATTTTTGTTCATTAATGATCAAGCATGTGGATTTGCAAAAGGCATCTAAAATATTTTTTAGAGCTAATATGTTCCTTCTCGTCCCCTGTAGACAAATAAAGACATCATTTACAAACATAGAAGTGAAACTTGGAGTTGTTAAAAGAAGGTGATACCTTTGATGGTATTAGAGGATTTGTAGTTGTCCATGAGCTTGCTGAGGGCTTCAACAACCAAGAGGAAGATTAAATGAGATAAGGGGTAGCCTTGTCAAAGCCCTCTAGAGGCGGTGAAGAATCTTGATGGAGCCTTGTTGATGAGGACCGCAAAGGAAACTGATTGAATGCAACCCATAATCCAATTGGATGTTGTTAATGACATCCCTAATTGTAAAAGTAGCAACTACGTGAAGATCCGTTCCACCCTATCAAATGCCTTAAATAGATCAACTTTGAGAAATAAGGCACTGGAACCAGAAGACTTGGAGTGGTGCAACACCTCCTGGGCGATGGAAACTGCATCTAGGTTTTTCGATCTTGTAGGAAGTTAAATTGTTCAAGAAAAATAAATAAACATAGAATAGGTTTGAGTTATGAGTGATGACCTTTAAAATGAGCTTGTATAAAACATTAAAACATGATATGGGCCAATAATGAACAAAAGAGATCCCCTCTTGTGTATTGAGAATGAGGCAAAGGAAAGTAGAAATGATGGATCCTAGAACTTTTCCATGTTCCTTGCATTCCTAAACTACTTTGAGAAGATTTCCCTTGAGAAGATCATAAAACCCTAGGTATAATCTATCGAAAATTCATCTAGGCCAGGGCTTTTATATTTCTACATAGAGTGAAGTGTGGCTAGAATTTTGTCTTCAGTAACATCTTCTATCAATGATTTACTCATATCTCTAAGATTGAAGGAGGGGAAGAGAGGTCACCTGGAGTATTTCTTGTATGTGCCATGCTAAAGGATCCTAGAACAGGGAATGGAAATATCGTGCTCCAGCCTCAGCTTTCCCCTTGAAGGAGTGGTGAGAACTTCCTTCCTCATACTTGATTTCCTATATTGTGTTCCTCTGTTTTCTTTAATTTGCATGTTGATGGGAAAAATCGTTCTTCTTCTAATAGTAGTATAGAGTGATGCTTTTCCTCGAGGGAGCGTAACTCTTGTAGGGATACAAGTATGAGAGGGCCAATAGTTATGGCAGAGTGACAAGTTGTGAGTTTCTCTTCCACTACCTACAGATAGTTATCCAATTTTGTTATATTAGCCTTTAGTCGTGGGTGGGAAGCCTTCTTGATGGAGAGAATATTTTCCATGAGTTATTCCATATATGGATGGGTCTCCTAATAGGAGAGATGATTTCATGAGTGTATGAGAGCACAATATTCCTTCTCAAAGGGCTAGGATGGATTGAAGCATAATGGAAATAAATTACTATTCCCCTTGGGGAAAACCTATAGCATTATAGGTCTATGGTCTAAAATTCCCCCAGTGACCACTATATATTTCAGAAAGTAGCCCGAATTCCATATAACCTATGAAGAGAGAAATATATCAAGATGTTTGGCCACCTCTCTTCCTTTAGAGTGACTATTGTTCCAACTAGGAAGCAACTTGATATGCTCAATGTCTATCAGCTAGTGCGATGAAAGAAGATCCTAAAAAAACCACTCTGGGGATCTTGCCAAGGAGCCAGCCCCAAAACTTCTCTAAGAGTTAAAGTGAAGTTACGATCACCAACCAAAATAGTGTAGGGGTCAGAGAGAGAACCTACAGAGATCAAATCTTCCCATAAAGGAATGTGATCAGAATATGGTACAAAAACATTTATAACTAAGGGAGAGAAGTCAAAATCCTTGAAATGGAGCTTCAAAAGAATAGAAAAGGGGAGTAAGGAGGAAGAGAGAGATTTTTGGTTCGGACTCCAACTGGATATAAGACCTCTTAAATGTCTATTTGCATCTAGGTGGCTAAATGACCAATATTTTAGAACGTTGGCTACGGTTTGTCTAGCTCTATCCCTTGAGCACATAGTTCCCTGAATGAATGTGACATCCAATTATTGTATGAAGATTAGGTTTTTGAGGGTAAGAAATTTTTGCCCCTAACCCTCTTCCATTAAATGAGAGGATTGTCATTAGGGCATGGAGCCTAAATCCTTCCATGGTCTAAGGGCCCTTGAAATGGGCATCTATTTTCCCTTTTTTATCTCAATTAAACCCATTTTTTGGGCTTTCAAGGGGTTGGATTTGCGGCCAACTTGAGATGGGGTTGGAGGGTCAAGGGCAAGGCCCCCACGAGTTGGGGGGAAATCTAGTTTTATTTAATAGGACCAAAGAGCACAGGGTTTCAATCCAGATGAGTTGGGGGGCGGAGAGGGGGAGGGAGGAGGTAGGTAAGGGAGAGGAAGGAGAGGCGTAGAGAGGAGGAGAGGGAGTGGGGAGGAAAAAGGATGAAGGTAATGAGGAGGGAATAACAAAAGCAGGAGTGGGAAGATGGGGAGAGCGAGAAAAACCTAAAGAGGGGGTCGTCATAGAGACCTCAGTGAGGGAGACCCATGTTAGAGGTTGTGTCAATTCATCCAGTGCCACTAGCTTCTGAATGGATTTAATACGAAAAGAAGGTGAGGTCGAGGAGAAATTCATTTTTTCCATTGATACCTTATAGTAAGTAGATCTATCCTAGGGAATTATGCACGAACGTGTCCAACTTCATGACACGGCAGCACTAGAATGGTAGCTTCTAATAGTCAATATTATATACCCATTTGTTGTTGGCTCCTTTTTTTTCCATGTTGGCAAGGAGACCCTTATTTAAGTTGACTTCCACCTAGATCCAAGCCTATTTGTGGTCCAACTTGGACTCTCATCCTAGCTCAAGACTAATAAAATGTCCAATTTTGTTCCTAATGGCCTTCAGTGATTCATCCATCTAGAGGGGAAGGGGCGACCCAGGAAGGATGGCCCATACCTTTAAATGATCCATAGGCTCCTTGAGATGATCAAAGTTGATAATCCAGGGCTGAAGAGAAAGCCTCGTTTTTCCCCATGACTAGGAGCCATCCAAGATAGTTGAGTAGTTGGATACAAAGTGGAAAATGAAATCCATCCACCCTTGAGGAAGCAGATAATAAGTGGGGTAGTAGCCCAGCAAGGGAGACCAACAGTGCTCTATCTAGCCTCCTAATTTGGCCATTTTGTGAGGGTTTCCACTAAACTACCTAACTAGGGCTTTCCCTAAGAAGTTCACTACCTGTGAGAGGGGGATGTTACAACCCTCAATGAAGCAGATGTATTCCTTCCTTTGGTGAACATTCTTTTTCTTTTGCTTACCAGGAGCATAGGGAGGGGGTCGAGAGGAGATCGAATAAGATTGGGAAGCCCTGACAAAGGGAGATAGAGGGTCACATTAAATTTAGTTGACATGAAAGGATAAGGGGGGAGAAGTGGAGGGAGCGTAGAGCAATGAAAGGGAAGGGATAGACTGTGACGAGGAGGATAGAAGGGAGGAGATGGGAGACCCAGGACCCAAGGAAAAAGGGCAGTCAATAGTTGGTAGTAGGATCAGGAAATAAGATTGTGTGGTGAGGCGCGTGGACATTTCGAGCTCCCTGAGGAAGGTTGGCTTCGTGGAGGGGTTGGACGAGTAATCCACCTTGTCAACCCCCAATATACCATGTGGAGTGTAAAGGAGAGGGGGGCGTAGGACCGCAAGGACGCACATTTTGAACAGGAAGAGAGAAGGTCGTAGGGTTGTAGAGCTTCCCCATTTAATTTAAAAATAATCTAAATGAAAATAGTAATTAATTATAGAAATAAATAACTAAATTAATATTATTAGAAATAAAGAAAATTTAGTCAAAGGATCTTACCTCGAGTAGTTTAGTGAACAATTTGTTTCCCTAGTTACATGGTTTCAAGTCTTTGAAGAAGAAAATTTGACTAACAAATTATTAACACCAATAGATGAAATGATATGAATGAACTATATAATCAAAATGTTTATACATTTTATCATTTATCACAATTTAAGTTTTTAAAGTTTTATAATTAAGTGGATACTCTTATTTATCATGAGAGGATTATAATTAAAAAAATGAAAATAAATAAACTTAAAATAATTAAATGAATAATCATATTATAAAAAATAAATGACCAAATTAATATTAAAAAAAAATGACTAATCCTCTCAAATTGGATTTTTTTAATATTAAGTGGATACTAATATTTATCATGAAAGGATTATAAATTAAATAATGATAAAATAATAATAAATTTAAAAAAAAAGTTAAATGAAAGTAGTATTAATTATAAAAATAAATGACCAAATTAAATTATTAAGAAATGAAGGAAAATTGACTAATCCATCTCAATTTCGGACGTAGAAAGTGTTAAGAGAAATTAAATATCTTTAGTTACAAACCTCTTTTAGAGTGTAAAACTTAAGGGTTTGCACATCTAAAAATGGGGTTCAGGGTTCAAAAGGATCTATGTTACTCATAGTCATTAATTATAAAAATAAATGATGAAATTAAATTATTAAAAATAAAGAAAATTTGACTAATCCATCTCAATTTTGGATTCGATTTGTCTTTAGTGAGACTTATTGGAAATTTTTCTGGTCTAATATCTCTAAAATTCAACAGGAATTTATTGAAATCACAAGCTTGATGGGTAACCCCTGCACAATCGAAGTGCCCTAGGGGTTTTTCAGTGTGTGGAATCCATATATACCGTAAAAAATCTAATTTAAATAACAGAAATCAAGATTTCACCTCAAATGTTTTTCGTCAAATTCTATCACTAGAAAGTCCAAAAAGTCGTACTAAAGACAACTCCTTTCAGATTTAGCAAGTGTTAAGAGAGATTAAATCTCTTAAGTTACAAAGCTCATTTAGAATGTAAAACTTAAGGGTTTACACTCAACTCCATGTTTTTTTTTTAACACTGTCGGATATTGTTTATATTGCAAAAAAAAAAAGGAGCAAGCTCCTAATACATTCGGTAGGAAAACGGTTCAAGTGTAAGGCAAAAAGAGGGTGCGCAATCCCAATATTTGCGCTTGACCCCAAATTTTTGTGGGTTTCAAATACTACATTGGCATACTACCTTACATACTGTCCTAACAATAATATATATTTGTAATGCATTTAAAAAACATTCACCAGAACTGATTAACTGATTCTTCTTGTTGAGGATGACGTTTCTTGCTTTGTTTGGTAGAAGTTTCCCCTTGCTGGCTCTGATTGAGAGATTTGATGTAATCGACCACTTCCTCTAGGTGCTTGCATTTTCCTTTAAGCTCTACTATTTCTGTTGTCTGCTTGTCAATATCTCTTTGTTTGTATGCATTCTCGATTTTCATTTATGCCCTGAGGTCCTTCAAAGCTTGATTGAACCTCCCAATCATAAACCTATTAGCCCTACAGGTTGGGCAGCTTTCATTATGTTCAGCTCTTTCTATTGGATTGCAGGCCATTGTGATTCTTTGAGTGACTATGAATTGTGTATCTTTTTTGCTTCTTCGGTGATCACTCTTGATGAGATTCTTTCTCTCAACTCCTCTAGATTGTTTATGATTGATCAATCTAGTGTTGCCTATTGCTTGAGGAGTATCCAACAACTTACCTAAAGACCCAGAAATGCACTGAACTTGTTTTATGCCCAGAATGCGGGCCAAGTCTTTTTCATGGGCTAACTGACCAAAAGTGCTGAAAGTAAGATGGGGCTGGAGGAACGAGTGGGTGGAAACTGCGTGATAAGTGTCTTCTTTTTCCCTGAGGACCGTGTGAACTGAGCAATGAGGTAATGCTATTGGCATAATGAAGAAAGGGAAATGAGCGGGAGAGCAGAGCCTGAGAATGTTGAGGTGCGGAAGTTTACACAGAGAGTTAGAAGTAACTGAGGGATGGGATTAAGGAAGAGGGGAGAGCTTAAGGTGACGGATAATGGGATTAGCAAGAGAACTGTCTTTGAAACGAAACAACTAAAGATAAGCAAAAAAGGAAATAACTGATTAGTAGAGTGCTATGAAGAGGCAGCGATCTAGATACTTCTGCCTTCTTAATGAACAAAGCACCGATATTTAAGCTAGTATTGAGAGTGTTGGACCTATTGATGCTCACTGAAGAGCTTGTACTATTGCTACAAGAGATCATTCGGATACCATTTTTAAATCGATTGTTTTCCTGTAGCTTATCATTGAAAAGACAAATTCTGACTCTTCTCAGATAATCAAGATGCATGTGAACCTTGACTTTCATGTGATGGAGTTTTTTGTGTTTTGAATGGATCTTATACTTAGAGTCCTGAAGATAGCGAATGGGTGCATCTGAGATCGTACCTTCTTTTGGATTTAGAGTTGTAATCTTTCTAGTTGGAATATTTTGGTCACAATTTCCCCCAAAATGATCATTCATTTTTCCATTATTCTTTCCTCTTTTCTCCAGAAGTCACGGGATGGGGAGGTAGAAAATTTCATTGTTTCCTTAATGGTTCCAATTGTTCTTCAATAGCCTTGTTAGCTAGGATGTCGGCCTCTTGATTTTGGTTTCTCAAAACATGTTTGAAAGTGATCTTTCCCAATCCTTTTATGTTCGATCTGATCCTCTGGTATATTATGTTGATGGATGTGTTGCTAGGATTTTTATCTTTTATCATTGCTTCTATGATGATTGCAGAATCGCCTATTATTATAAGATCCTTGATTGCATTTTTTTTTTTTAAATCCTTGTGCCTAGAAGTAAACTTTATGCTTCGGCTTTGTTATTTGTAGAATCTCCTAGGCCCCATTGTTATAGACATTTTTGGGCACTGCACCCCAATGATAAATGTCCATAAACTGAGGGCTCCTAAGTCCCTAAAAGTGTTGCTTCACTGCCTAAAGGAACAAGGTCAGTTGATTACATCATC
>APFE030300996.1:18684-60911 GCA_000404065.3 Pinus taeda | reverse complement strand
TGGGTACATCAATATAATAAGTGGGTTGTACTAATAACAATAAGGGTTACACTAGTAGTATAGGGGCCTAACAAAGCAATTGTGAACCTGTCGGGCCTCGTAGCCTTATCCAATTGAAGACTCCAAATTGCTTCCATCACTTCTTCTTTAGAAATATCTTTATTTATTTTTGCATTTTGCTCCTCACTGATTTTTTTTTTGTATGTGCTATAAAAGTTCTTCATTGTCAACTTGTTGTTCATTTTCTGTTAGTAGTTCTTTGAAGTGGTTGTGAGCTACCAATTTTGAGTCTTATACTCTTAATCTCTTGCCCATCCACTTGGATGTGATTTATTTGATTTCTAGCCGGTCTCATTTTCATTGAATTATGGAAAAAGGCAGTGTTTTTATCCCCTGAGTTCAGCCATAAACATCTGGAATTCATTCTGACCTCTTCTTCTTCCTTTCTATTTTGCCTGTAGATTTTCTTGTAGGTAGTCCTGTTTATTTTCCTCTTTGTTTTCCTTTTCTTTCTGCATGTTTTCCATTCTTTTTTGCAATTCTATTTTCTTTGCTTTGTTCCGAATGTCCTTCTCTCTTGCCCATGTTTTTAATTTTAGCCTCAAATTTTTTAACTTTGTTTCCCATACAAAGTGAGGGGAACCTGTAATGCTTATTGACCATCCCTCTAGGATTTGAGATCTGAAACCTTCATTACTGACCCAGCTTCGATTATATATAAAAGGGAGCGGACCTTGGTTCTCCAAATTGCCCAAACTTATTACTATTGGCTAGTGACCTGAGGTAGATATGTGGATGATCTTGGATTTTAATGAGGAGAAATCAACAACTATATTTTCTTGGACTAAATTTTGTTCAAACTTTCCTTGATATTATTCTTGCCTATTCTTTTGTTACTCCATATATATTTCCCATTCTTTGGGGGAATATTGATTAACTGATGTTGCTCCATGATTTCTTCATGAGCTTCTCTTGATGGATCTCCATGAAAAATCCCTCCAAATTTTTCCTCTGAGTTTCTTATCAGATTTAGGTCCCATCCAAGAATTATACTCTTGTTTTGTCTTTCAATTAGTTCTTCTTTTATCGACTTCTAGCAGTGCTCTTTATCCTTGTAGTGATTTGGGGCATATATATTTATAATACAGTAGATTTCCTTTGTATTGATATTTTTTAAGTCTGTTTTGATCGATTGTTTGCCGATTTTTTGATTTGTTAGTTCCCATTTTCATTTTTCCCATACTATACATATTCCTCCTGATGCTCATGTTGCCTCTAGCACTGTTCCATCATAGTTTCTTATTTTTTGTATCAATTTTCTATTTTCTTGACTGTTCGTTTTGGTCTCCTGGATCATGAGAATGTCCGGCTTTTCTTTGTTTAGTATGTCTCTAGCTGCATTTTCTTTAAAGGGAGTGCCTAGGCCACGATAGTTCCAAGAGACCACTTTCATTTTTTACTGATTTGGTGATGAGCAGTGACCTTCCCTCTTTGCTGATTTTTCTCTTTATTTCCTGAATTTTTCCCAAGAAATGATTCCATTGGCTGCTGAGTTCCTAGAGCCATCTCTTTGGCCGTCACCTCATCCCTTATTTCCTTATTAGATTTTTTGCCTGCCTTTTTTTGTTGCTCATTGGTTTTAGGATTTTCTTTAGCTTGATTTCTAGTTAAGATATGGTCCACTAAAGGAGGGGGAAGTGGGGAGCGTGGGATTGAAGGAGAGGGGGAAATGGCTAAGAGGTTAATGGGTTGAGATGAGGCTCTGGGGGATGAAGGGTCTTCTCCCAAAGACCCGAATGGATTCTGGGTTGTGAGGAGTGAAGGGACAATATTGGAGGGTAACTGGGTGGTGGCTTCGATAGTTTCCTGTCGCTGTGATACAGTAGGTGTAGGCTACTCGTTGGAGGGTTTTTTTCGTTTAACTTGCTCCCATGTGTTTTCTTGTTCTTCAACATTTTCATTTTCTTTTTTTCTAAGACATTTATTTGCGAAATGGCCATAATCATGGCATACCTTACATTTGAATGGGATCTGCTCATAGTCCAGCTGTTGAATATGTGTTCATTGATCCACCTTTAACTTTGTTCCTTCGGGTAGTCCCTTTCTAAGATCCATTTCCACACATATGGCACATGCATGCATGTTATCCTTTGGTTCTCATCTATCTATATACTTGCCCACTGCATTTCCTATAGTTTTGACAGATTCGTCTCCCCAACAGTGTAACGGGAGATGGGGGAGTCTAACCCAAACAGGTACAGCACTTGGAACGTCCATTTCTGGATCGAGATCAGGGGTCTAGTGGTTTAGATATAAACCTCTGGAATCCATAAAATATGGACCATTTCTGAAGATCAGATCTTTATCTTCCTTAGTTTCAAAAAGGAAGGTGAAGTATCCCCTTCCATAGAACCTTATAGCTATTTTCCCATTAATGGTTGTGCTCCAGTTTCTTTCAACCCATTTTTGCAGGGATTTGGGAGATGGCCATAAACCCATAAATTGTCCCACAAGTCCACGATCTGCTAGAGATAAGGCTGTTATGCAAGGAAGAGCAGGAGGAAAATAAATATCTGGAATATCCTCAAGTTTCTTTGCAAACTTATTGATTGTTGGCCTATTCCTTGGAGCTCCTGTTGCTGCAATAAGAGAGGCGAAAGCTTCTTCGTTTTCTTCATTTGTTGTGTGCGTGGTTGGTTGAGGATCACCCTCCTCTGAGGGATCCATGGTAAATGACAGCCCAGCAACGGGAGGCTGCTGAGGAAGGACTGTCGAGTGAGGGAGCCCGCTAGGTCAAAAACGTGTGCACAGCAGCTCCTCCAGTGCGCGAGGATCGCACCATTTATCAAAAACTATCTAGATAATGTGTTGATAGTTACTTCAAGAATCAATCCAACAGTTGTAGTGTCTACATTTTCTTCTTGAAAAGTCACATTCAACTTGTTTTACACTCAACTCCATGTTAAGAAAGGAAGGAATTACACATATCATTCACCAATAACCAATTTTAAACATAATATTTTTTTTTATTTTTTTTTTTAACTTTATTGTGGTGAGAGGCTCTCTCTAGCCAAGTATGGTAGAGATGTTGTAATTAAAATTCTTGACTCAGTCAAAAAAAAAAAAAAAAAACCATGTTAAAATAAAAATAACTTCAAACTAAAATAATAATAATCATAATAATAATAACACTTCTTTATTATTATTATTATTATTGGTAGTTAAGGTAAACTTGAATTGGTCAAGTTACTGATGTTTTTTGAGCTCCAAGTTTATGAGAATTGACCCATGGTATTCATGTGGAATATACCTATTTAAAGGGGGAATTAAACCATCCTAGATCCATCTTAACTCCGGATCTACCAAGCACTGAGGGCGATGAAATCTCTTGAGGCACAAACCTCGAGTGAAAAGAGATTTGATCACTCTAGCACTTAGTAGATTGAAAGTTAAGATGAATCTAGGATTATATAATATATACATAGTTGACATTTAAATATTGACTTTGTGGCAAAATAAATAGTTTTCCTTTCAGAAGAAAACTCACACGGAGCAGTATCTTCATGCTAAGTCTCATCATTTCCCTGCTCAAAAGTTGGGTGTTATCAATACTTTAGCGATTCGTGCATTTAGAGTGTCTGATGAAAGTCATATTGAAAATGAGAAAACCCATCCCCTCAAGGTTTTCAAAAATAATTATTATAATAAGCTTCAATGTCTTAGGGCTTTCCTTAAGACTGGCAAGGGTTCCAAGATTAAAAAAGAACCCAATGATCGGCTTTTTGTGGTACACCTTCCTTTTATACAACAGACCACTGACAAGATTGCAAGGATCCTAAGAAAGCACAACGTTCTCTCAACCTTTAGGCCCCTTAACACTATTCAAAGTTCCCTAAGATCTGTAAACACCAAGTGGACCCTAAGAATACGAAAGGTGTTTATGTAATCCCTTGTTCATGTGGAACACTCTATGTTGGTGAAACTGGCCGCTCAATAAATTAGAGGGTTCAAGAACATGCGGCAAACATCAAACATGGGAGGACCCGCCCCTCAGTATTAGCAGAACATGCGGAAAAGACAAAACACCACATTTGCATTGTAGACACTCGAGTCATTGCTAAGATAGATCATTTCCATCACCGTAATTTTATGGAAGCTATAGAGTTTTAATGGAGGCCAAGCAATCTGAATAGAGACAATGGCTGGAAAATTAACAGTTGTTGGATCCTTGCCATTTCAATGGCTGGAAAATTAACAGTTGTTGGATCCTTGTCATTTCCCTCTTAAGTTTATATATATATATTATATATATATATATATATATATTATATATATATATATATATCATATTTTCCTAATTTTTAATTATTATTTGTATTTTATCTTGATGACTCTAATAAGCAATGGAATTTGTTATTTCTTTCTATATATATATATAATATATATCAAGTTTCTCCATTTATTAATATTTTTATTTATTTTTAAAGTTTTTAGATTAATTGTTTTGATTTTTTAAGTTGAACCAAAATATTATTTTTATTTATTATATTATTATATTGATTTTATTAATTGTTTTATTGTTTTGATTATTTAGGTCTGACCTAAATATTATTTTTATTTTTATTTTTAGATATTCATTTCATTAAAATTATCCTTTTGATTAATTATTTTCCTTAATTCAATATTAACAATTACATTCTAACCATTATTTTTGTATATTAAAATATTATTTATTTAGTCAAATCTAATTGTTTTCTTTATATGAAAATATTATTTATTAACAATATTACTTATTTAGTCAAATCTAACCATTAGATTATGAAGGCTAAAGAAAATTATCTTCATCTATTTAACTTGATGCCAAGATCTGGTTCCTCATCTTGTCGTGAAGATGAACCACATTGGATGGTTCGAAACGCGTCGACAAAACTCCGATGATGTGATTTTTTCCAAAAGTTTTTTTACTTTTTAAATAATTTGTTCATTTTTTATGCTAATCAAGTAAAAATAATTAATTTATTGATTATATAAACTTTGAAACAAGCATACAATAATAGTATAATAATAATCCTACAGAGTAATGGGCAATTGTAAAAATCTATAATTTCAAAAAAACATTGCAATTTTAATTTCAGTGTTTGTTACATCCACAAAAACTATCTGGATAGATCCACCCAAAGGGATCACTTCCTACAGGCTTATTAGCAAATCTTAACCCCAATTGCGTAGAGGAGAATTAACCGCGTGACCTCCCATTAACAAGGTTCTTTAATGAAATGAACTCAACCAATTGAGCTAACCCTTGGGGCTAAAACATTACCATGTTTTATTAATATGAAAATAATTAATTAATTATTTTATTTTATTTTTACCTTTTTTTGTTAAGCTTGGTAGATCTTTCTTTTCCATTATAAAATAAGCAAGCAAGTTACAACCACATAGAACCTTGTTAGGTGGTCTCAATTTGCCCATCGGGAAACCAAGTCTGTTGACCACCTAACCGCATGATAAGCCATCCAGTAACAAAAAATACTTAGTCTATCTATCCAACCTATATAAACTTCATTGTCATGTCCACAACCATATTATATATATATATATTATATATATATATATATATATATATTTATATATATATATATATAATATATATATAATATATATATATATATTATATTAACTAAAAGCTATCTACATGAAAACTAATGAAAAAATAACTAACAGTCAGCATGCTAGTCCTCCTGCTCGGCGAATCCTGATGTAACCGGGACTGGATCTTTCGCGTTGGAGCCTGGCAGCTCAGTCTGTGGGAACAGGCATGGGAAATGTTTTTCAATATGGCCCAGGCGACCATCCTATTTCTGCAATTGGAAACGCAGCTTTTGAAAATCTTGTTTGTAATCTGAAAAATCCTAGAAATTAGTCGTCCAAATTTGTTCCATGGCCTTGCTCAGGAGGCATTTCATAAGCCAATACAAATATAGGGTCTACTTGTATTGTGTCTCTCATCCTCTGGTGTGTCTCGGATCCAGAACCAGGAGCTTCCAATCCTCCATATCAGCTGCCTCCACGCTCACTTGGTGTTTTGTATCCTCCTCCCATTCTGCTATGAGTTATTTGATTTCCTCCTTGGTGTTAGCCACGTAAGCAGTGGTTGCTTCATGTATCAGGTTGGCCACGGGTTTTTTGCCCTGTCGTTTACCCGCAATGCTCAGCTTAGACTTGACCTCGCTCCCTCGTGTCTCTTTCATCGTCCCTTGCCCTTCGTTTCTCAACCCATTGATTCTTTGTCCCTATACCTTCCAACCAAATTCTATCGTTGGCCAGAAACTAGCCTTTGTGCTCTACTCGTCCAAGGATAGTTACCTATCGATGGGCCTGTTATGGGAACAAGAAACCATAATTTCCAAAACATTATTTTTTGTATTAATGCCTCCCAGAGGTTCTTCCAATGCATCAAATCCACTAATCATGATTCATCTGCATAACCCCCAAGCATAAGGAGCCCCCACCCATGACTCTCAGGACACCCCTGCATGACCCCTGCCTTACAAACGCTTTGACCATGGTCTTGGAAGCGAGGTGCATGGCCACCTATAGAGCTTGTAGCCCGAAAGCCAAGCCAACAGGAACCACACCCCTCATCTCCTTTACCCCCCGATGAATGACCCTACCCCCATTCCCCCTGACTTAGCTTCAACTTGACTTTACTTTGACTGTCTTGGTAGCTCGACATCTTAACCCCGGCATCCACGAGGAATCCAGCCTAAACATTGCTAGCCACCCCCCTTCCCTTTAGTTGGTCGAGGTTGGCCTGGCCAACATTCCATTCTTGCCAATTCCCCAATTTTAGAAGCCCTTGTCCCGCAACAACCTCCCCCCTACTAGCTCCTCTCAAGGGCTTGGCGCCTGCCCTCAAGGCCAAGGTCTTCCAATTTTCCCCATCATTCTCAGAATGTTTCGAGAACCAGACTTGCATTAACACATAGACAATTGCAACCTCCCTACCCACGACCATTAGGTTTGCCAAGCAGATAAGAAACTGGAGTTCACCCAGGCATACTCCCTCCCGACCCAACCTAATAAGACCCATGCGAGAAAGTAGAATGTCAAAACAGAGTGACTCCCGTGCAGAACCCATGGAACTGGGATTATTCCCGCAAAATTCCCCCACCAAGCTAATCACTCCACCAAAATTGCTCTCGCCCACAAACCTTGTGCCCCAATGAAAACCCCAATTAACGAACCAGACGTAGGGAAGCATAATGGAGTATAGGCAGAACCAGTTAACATATGTTGTAACCAGTGGTTGGAGTCGTTGTATCACCCTGCCTTCCCGAAGGCTCTGCTCCACTTTCGTCGTTGTCGCCTCTTCTCTTACAACCTCTGAACTGTTATACTTCTCTGTCGTCAGTAAACGTGGTTGCATGCAATTGCCACCTTCCCTCATCCCTCTTTCCTTAAACATGTCGACAGCCACTACACCCTGCACTTAAAGCGTGTGGGAGGCAGTGGCACCATTCCTTGTTGTCCTTTTCATGACGACAGCCTTAATGGCTTTGTTCACCATCTCACACCCCAATCGAGGGTTTGTATGCCTTGGGCACTATTTCTCTAGTCATGCTTTAGTATCTCCTTCAAAGGGTCGGAATCGATCATCTTCTGGTTGACTCGGCCATACTTTCTCAAGAGGTGCATTTTGATGACTGCAGCCCAGTTTGCAAGGAAGTATATCACTCTCTTGCCATCCCTTTTAACATGATTATTCATTATATAGTTGAAATTGACGATGAGGTTTCCTATCTCTTGGATTAGCCTTGTCGTTCTCCAACTGTGGCTGAGATTTTCCCATTTGGTTCCTTGATTGAATTTTTTCATAGTGTTTATTATGAGCCTCGAATCACCTTCCACTACAATATTCTTGTATCCCATTTTGTTTTCTATTTGTAGGCCTTGCCTTACAGCTGCAAATTTTGCTTCATTGTTACTGTAAAACCCATAGTGATCCGCATCTATGAGAGTGGTATTGCTTCTGGGGTCTCGAAATAGTCCACCTAGGACTATTGGGCCCGAATTTCCTTTCAAAGCTCCATCGAAGCTTAACTTCATAAATCCCTCTAGTGGGAAAATGAAATAGTTAAGGGAAGTTGTTCCCCTCAAGGTTACCTTCCAAGAGGACTGAATTATCATTATCGGTGCTATGTTTAATATCTGCATGATTCTAGCCTCATGGGGTGGAACTTGCCAGTCCTCCAGGTACCATTTCTCTACCATAATTGTTTCCTTGATGTTTTGTATGATCCTTTCCCATATAGCCTCCTGAGGAAGAAGTTGATCCATGATGATTCAGCGATTCCTCTCTTTCCATATGGCTGGGAGTGTTAGTCCCAATGTGAGTCCCCATGCCCTGTTTATGACTGGGTTGGAGAAAATAAATGTTCTCCATACGAGGATGGTTTCTCGAATGCTTTGTTTGTCTCGATCCATTCTTCCGAAGAGGTCCTCCATCTGTCTCCATTTTTTTCATAATATGGGCATGTGTTAAGTATATGTTCAAGATCATCGCTATGCATATTGCATAGCTTGCATAGCAACGGGCCATAGAAACCCCTTCTTTGGAGTTGATCCTAGGTAAGAATGTGGCCTCTGCAAACGAGCCAAAGGAAGTATGTCACCTTCAGCCACCATCCCCCTCCGCATATCTTCTTCCAAAGCAGGTTCTGACCTCCCAAATCTTGTCCTGCCCTTTGATCATACGCCTCTTTGATAGTGAATGTCCCTTTGGTAGTATACCCCCATCTAAGAATATCTGGTCCATTTAGGATAGATATTTTCATTGAGTCTAACTCGTCGTCTAGTTGATTCAATTGATTTGATTCCAACGCCTATCTCAAGTTTGATTTCTCCTTCCATCTCCGCCAACCTTCCCGCACTTGGTCTATTTTCCAAAATTGCTCTACCGTATAAAACTTCCTCCCTGTTGTGTATAAAAAGAGATATGTTAGGTCTTCTCTGCCCAGAAGTTTATCCTGTTGTTTCCAAGAATCTTGCCAAAACAAAGTTGTTTTCCCATTCTTGATTTCCTAGAAGAAGTGTTGTTGAATAAGGGTGTTGTTTTGGGCCGCCAAATTCCATATAGTTGATGCTTTTGGGGGGTCCCAGTATCTTAAGGTATCTTCTGTTCTGACAGGCATATTATATTTGCACGTCCATATTTGGTTCCAAAGATCAGTCCTGCCTCTCATCCAACACCACCATAGTTTAGCCCCCATTAGTTGGTTTAGGATATAAGGGTCCCCTGAGCCCATGCCTCCATCCATCTTATGCTTTGTTAAGTTTGGCCAGGATACCAGCGCCCATTTTTTAATTTGTCAAGCTCCTCCCCATAAAAAATTCTTAAACATTTCCATCATCTTTGTGTAGGAGGTTTTTTGTGCTTCCATCCCTGAGAGATGATAGATTGGGATAGATTGGAGAAATGCTTTGAGAAGGACTATCCGGCCCACCAAATTTAACCATCAAAAAGCCCAGCCACTGATTTTGATCGTACTTTTTTGGAACAGGGATTGCGAGCAAGAGGTCTTTAGGGAGTTTATGGTCAAGGGCATTCCCATATACTTGGAAGGTAAGGATCCAATACCAAACCCCATGACCCAAGCTAGATAAGATTGTATGTTTCCTGGATTGTTGAAAAAGAAAATGTATCATTTTTCATTATTAATCATTGTCCTTGATGCCTCCATGAAAATGAGGAGTACCTCTTTGATTCAACCATCTTCACAAAGCGCCACATGACAAAAGAGCATGATATCGTCTACAAACTACTGATGTCTAATGGGGAGGTCATTGCCCCATAACCTTCGGCCTTTTATCTAGGAATTTTTGGCTGCAGTCTCAAGGTAGCTGCCCAAACCTTCAACAGCAATAATGAAGATAAACGGGGAGAGGGGATCACCTTGGCGCAGGCCACGCAAGGGGTTAAAAGTTTTAGAGGGGTAGCCATTAAGCAAAATGGAGAGCATATGGGATGACACCAAAGCCTAGAACCAGATAATCCATCTTTGATCAAGCTCGAAATCCCAAATGATATCGCTAAGGTACTCCCAACTTAGGTGGTCATAAGCCTTAGAAAGGTCTAGTTTGATCATCATGCTTGGGATTTTTTGAGATTTGATAGAGTGCATTATATCTTGGGAAGCGACAAATCCTTCAAGGATCTGTCGGCCTTCAACGAAACCCATTTTCTCAGGGGAGATGAGATGAGGAAGCAGAGGCTTTAAGTGTTTAACAATCACCATGGTTATGATTTTGTAAATGACATTGCAGAGGGAGATGGGTCTAAAGCCTTGGGCTCTTTAGATTTAGAGGATTTCGGAATTAAATCAATGAACATTGAATTTAAGCTAGGACATACCTTTTGGTTTCGTCGCAATTTTTCCTCCACATCCAGTATAGTGGGCCCTATAAAGTTTCGTGCAGCCTCATAGAATTTCGTCGTGCAGTCGTTCGGTCTGGGTGCCTTGTTCTTTGTCGTTCCCTTCACTACCTCCTCAAGCTCTTCCAGTGTCATTGCACGCATGAGGGATAGGTTTTGTTCTCTAGAGATAAGTTGTGGAATGTTCCTCATGATCCACTGTGTAGCCTCTGCACGGTCTTGAGGTAGTTTCGGTAGGATGGATTTGAAGTGTTGAACCAATGGATCCTCCATCTCCTTGTGTTGAACTACCTGGTTTCCATCTTCGGTATTCAGAGAATAGATTCAGTCTGTTGTCAGTGCTGAATCATTGCTTTACAAAAGAAGTGGGTGTTCTATTCTCCTTCCCTCAACAAGTTGACCCTAGATTTCTGCTTCCATAAAATCTCCTCTTGCTTTGTCCTTTCCTCTAGCTGATAAATTAACTTCCCTTATTCCACCACAAGGCTATCTGATTGACCATGTTGGATGATTTGTTGTTGTAAATCTTGGATTTTATTATTCAGTTGGTGTTGGTCTTTCTTGATATGGCCAAACTCTTTATGATTCCATTTCTTAATCTTGTGTTTGATCTCCTCTATCTTCAATTGGAAGGTATGCATGGAATTTCTTCCTTTATCCTCACGGGTACTCCACCATTCCTCTATTTTCTTCATTAGTTTGGGGTCTCGTAACCAGAAGGGTTCGAATCTGAATGGGTGATTCTTCGGTCTAATTTTCAAATATATTTCTTGTCGGATGGGCCAGTGATTCGAGTCCATACATGGGAGGATCAAGGCTATGAAGAAATTGTCCTTGCTAATGACTTGCTCTGAAACCAGAAACCTGTCCAGCCATGACGCAATCTGATGGGTTCCTCCCCGATGATTTTTCCATGTGTAAACTCCATTATTCATTTGCAGGTCTACTAAGTACAGGTCTTCTATGAGATCCCTAAATGCTTCCATATCTGTCTCAATACAATGAATACCTCCTCTCTTTTATTCCAACAATTTTACCATATTAAAATATCCACCTAATATCCAGAGGTCTTCAAGGGATACCTCCCTCAGTTTGGTGAGGTTCTGTAGTAAGACCCATTTTTCTCCTAGAATGTGAGGCCCATAAGCCCCCGTCAGTAGGACCCAATCTCTGGATCCCACATGTCTGAATTTACCTAATAATATCCTCAGGAGACTAATCAAATCCTCAAATGTTACTTTTGTTGGTTTCCAAAGGAAAGTCAAGCCACCAGCACTTCCCCTTGCATCTTGAGCAATTACCTCATAATAGGGGTTATAACTCTTTAGGATTTATTTGAGCTTAACCTCCGCAATATTTGTCTCTCGAAGTACCATGATACTCGGCTTGTCTTTTCCTAGTCTCTCCTTTAGGCACCATTGTTTGCCTCTATTGTTGAGGCCTCGGGCATTCCAGGATGTGATTATCATTTCAAATTTTTATTGAGTTGGTGGAACACCACTGACAACGACACCACCCTTCAAGAATTTACCAGCATTTCCCCTACCATTTAAATGGACTCACTCAAGTTCTTCCTACCTCGTTTCTTCCCTCCTTTCCCTTGAGGTCCTTACTCCGTCACTTGACTTGCTTGGGATCCCAAGTGCTCTAGTTGATCCACTCCTAGCATGCCCTGCTTGGCCTGATATTGTTGAAAAGTATCTTTGTACAATTGTTTATGATCTTTTGGGATAAATCTCTCATCAAGGTGCCGCCATTCACTCAGCAGATGTTTCATCACTTGTTCTTTCGTGCTAAGGTCTTTCGTCTAGCTGTTGATCTCCATATTGGCTTGTCAAGTCCACTGTTTGCATTGGTTGGCATGGTTACTTCTTTTTCCTGTGGTTCCTCTTCCACTTTTAGTTTGGTGTTGCTCCCTCCCCTTTGAGGCTTTGGTTGGGTTTCTGAGCTCGTCTTCGACGAAGGGGTTTAGACACTTTCCTCGTCCTCTTGTAGAATCTCATAGCGATTGTGATTGTGGAGGACCTTTCTAGTTGGATCCTGGTTAGGGTTCTGCAAAATTTTCTAATTTATTTTCCTTCTCTGGACTTCCTGGAATCCCTCTGCATCTTCTTTTGCTCTGTTCTCCCCATTAGCAGTAGAGGCTTCTAGCAATTCTTGCTTGTTCAAAGGGCACGCAAGAAACAAATGTCTATACTCGTGTCACCTGCGACATCTAAAATGTATGTGCTCATAGTCCAGAGGTTGCTGCCACACCTCATCATGGTATTCTAGCTCTATGAATTCTAGCAGTGGCTCTGTTATGTTAATGTAAACACAGATCTGATATATGAAGGTTATCTCCCCTTTCTGGTGGAATCTGCAACCTTGACAAAGTTCCTGATGGAGTTTCCAATGCCCTCAAGGACTTCTGAGTCCTAAAATTCGACTGGAAAAACAAATAATCGAACCCAAATAGGTGCCACTAGGATTTTTTCTTGATATGGGTTGTAACATTCCTCCTAGTGTCTCATGAAGAGACTTGCATTGTTGAAAATGTAGGGGCCTTCTTCAAAGACTCATTCCTTGTCTTCCATATTAGAGAATATTACTGTGAAGAAGCCTTTGGCTCCCATCTTCTGCTCTATATGACATTTTGGCTACCATTTATAGTGGATCCATTTGACCATATCCCTTTCTGTTGGTCAAACCCCAATAAACTTGCATATTAAGGCATGGTCTTTCATGTATTTCTTGTACGCTTCCAGTTTGTTATTAGGTATGATGAATCTTGTCTTTTCAATGGCCCTGGGTAGACATTAACCCCTCAACCATGCTTTCCATTGGGAGCCCAGAACCAGAGGTCCGTTGCTGCCACCTCCTTGGTGATCAGTCGATGTGGTTCCGTGATTGCTAGTTTTTCCCGTCGTTGCATTCTTGTGAGAGGGGATCTCTCCCCCCCTATTGCTGCACTCATTGATCTGTCAGTCAGCCTGCTCGTGGTATGTACAGTCTATTGCTTTGTCCATTTTTGAGATTGTGCTGCAGAGACATCAAGGTTTACAATTTGTAACCCTAGCCATGACAATCATTCATGTGAGCGCTCAGTCAGAATGCTTTATTTTGTTATCACAAAGAACTTAGATCAATGCTATTTTTTTACTTTTTAATATATATATATTAAAGGCAATGATTTAATGATTTAACTGGATATTTTTAATTTGAAAAAAATATGTTAAGAAAAAAATCAATAAAATAATTTAAAATAAAGAAAAACTTGTAAGTTGCGGTGTGATCTTAGTTACCTAAGTTGAAAGGAAGTTTATTAATAAACATAATAAATTGGAAAGACGCATTAACTTATATATTGAACATAGTTGGTGTGGATTAACCATTAGTATATGGGTAAGGGTAGGAGAATCAATATCATCGAGATTGAGAGTGTCACACCATATTTTGTTGGTGACAAATAATTGTGGGAGTCTACCTTAAGATGGTGACCTCTATTCTTGCACACCACCAATGGCCTTCTTAGTTATGATTGAACATGGTTGGCTCATGGAATAGGACATGGAAAACAAACTCAAGCTTCATTTTATTCGATAACACTTCATCTCTAAGGTTAATGGCAATTCCCTCTCTTGTCATTCATTGGAACAACAACTATTGAGGAGTTAAACAAATACTAGTCTTTTTTTAATACCAAAGTTGGATTTGTTTTTTTCAAAAAGAAAAAAACCAACAAACTTATATTAAAAATAGAAGTTATTTACATGTGCCATTGACTCTGTATACCATTAAAAAACCAAAATATAGTCAAATGTGCAATATGTTACCTCATCAAGCTACATATGTTATTCTAAACCACTAATGATAATCAAAATATTGCATAAGAGCACATTGCACCACCAACTATGTAGGTTCAATATCAAGCAACGAAAAAAAAAAAAAAAAAAATCTCAAGGCCTGGAAAAAGTCGAAAAGTTCATCATTCGCCTACTAGCGAAATCATAGTTGTTATGATATACATGTCCAACCCTGATAAGATATATAACCATATCAATAGCCCATTGAAAGTTGAACTATGTATTTCAACTTTTTCATTGTGATCCAACTGAAGTACATCGACAAATTGTTCCACTGAAAGGAAAAAATACACCCTTCCAATGGCCACAACAAATCTAGTCCAATACATAATTAGATGATTATCGAGCAAAAGGAATTATCCCGGAACTCTTGATATTGAATTTTACATATCTGGTGTAATGAATCTCCCCAAATGTATGATTGAGTCCAACTTTCGACAGGGTGTCTACCATGTCATTCAGTTCTCTATGAATGTGTCTAAAAGTCACCAACTGAAGAAGAAGAAAAAAATAAGTCATCTACTAAATCCTCTGAATCCAATTGATGAACAGTGGAGGGTTGAATGTAGTCCTCTTTGAAACCCACTCAACCACCACCTTCAAATCTCTAAAAACATCTAGTGTGTCAATGGAAAGCCAATTAGCATAGAACAAAGTGGCCCATAGAGCCAATACTTTAGCTCTTGTATTAGTACCAATGCCCCCATTCTAGTTGAAACAATAATGAATTTGAGTACAAATTATAAAGAAGATGTCACACCCATAGACCCTGTCTTTTGAAGCCACAGAAAAATGGCCAACAAGAATCTATCTCCAATGTATAAAGTTAGAAAAGTCCTCATGGAATCCTTATAATAAGCAGAAACTTGAATGCAAGTGCCAATAATATTTGGAGGAGAATTTTTAAAATAAATAGGTTCCTGCTTCTCCGAATACCCCAAAAGATGTATAATGGAAGAACAGAAAATATCTTATAACCAGCAATCCATTCCATCAAACATGATTCCAGGGAAGTGTGTTCCATTTGGCATTGATATTTAATAGATTTTAAACACTCAACCAGATGGAATGTGAAAATGTACACAACAAAAAGAGGTGTATCACTATCTCTAATTCACATCTAGATAAAATGCATCTACCTGATCTGCAAAACCCCCTGCGACACAGATTGTCCCACATCAACACCTTGTTTTTCCAAGCCAACTAACCAAAACATTTTAGTTCTAAGGGAATATACCAACCCAAAATATTGTTGAACCATTTGTAGGTCGTCGAGTCTGGAGGTGAAGGTGTGATAATCGAGTAGGTTTCCACCACCGAGATATGGCCACTGCATACAATACTTCCCCATGAGTAAATACCAGCTTTATTGCTTAATGTGATGCAATCCATATAGCTCCAAGGGATATCTTAGTTGGTCAAGTACCTATTGCTAAGTACCTTGCCTATCAGGAGGTCATGGGGTCAAATCTCCTCGATGCCTTTGGGATTGTGTTGTAGCGGCTACAACCACCCTCCAAAATTTTGCCTATGCTTTGTTTTGGAGCCTCCCTTCTAAATCACAACAACTCATCTTGCATTGATACAGGTACTTCTGCTTTGAACAATGTAAACTTTGAATAGGATCTCTGGCCAAAAAACCTCGAAAAAACATAAAAAACAGTGCTAAAAACAAAAAGTGTGTATATTGAAACGATGGTTTTTTTTAGGGTTAAGTTTGAACATGTTTTAAAAATGGCAATGAAAACGAAATTTTCGTGCAAAAAACACCCTAAAAACAGAAAGTGTTGATACTGGAACAATGTTTTTTTTAGGGTCAATTTTCAACATTTTTAAAAAATGCTGGTAAAACCGAATTTTTATGTGCAAAAAAACAATTGTTTATGAGGAAAGAAACACACTAATGTTTTTGGTAGAATAAAAGTTTTCTTTCCTAAGTATAAATTCAACATGTTTCAGTAATGACCATAAAGATAAAATTAATGGGATCTAAAATACATTAAAATTCTATTAGTTTTCATCCATGTTGTTAAACATATAATAACATCACACTAAAGATTACTAAAATTCTAATTGTTTTCAACCATAACATTAAAGATACAAAAAAGGGAATTTTTTCAACCATAAAATTAAAAAACCATGACATTATGAACAAATTACATGACTAAAATAATCAAAATGTCATTATTTGTATATTGAATGAAACATACATTATATCTCTAATTTAATGTTGCATTGTAGATATTATAAACAATAAAAATCATCATAATTAAGACATATAATCCGACAACATAAAAATGACTCATAACTTATAATTTAACACCGTGTGGAAATCAAAATTTTTATTTGAAGATACAATGCAAACATCAGTTACATAAAATGTCTTAGACAATTATTCAAAATCACTCATATTTTCTTGCACACCATCAGAATTCACATCTTCAGATGAATAACTGGATGTAGACGAAGATGTTCCATATTCTTCTCTTTCATCAACTAGAGCCCCATCTGAGTCCACATACATGCCCACCATTTCAAGTTTCAAAATTATTCTGGATCTACAACTGGTTTCAACAGACTCCCATCTCAACATTATTCCTTCTGGTAACAACCTTTTAAGAATATCTATCATCTTGAAGCGAAGAGTTCCTCTCTTTCTTAAATTGAAGTCATAAACAAGTATGTCAACATCCTCCAATTTTAAGAGGTATTTGCGGTGACGATTTATATTTGTACCCTTTCTTTTTCTCTTTCCAGAATCACCCTACCACCCCCATGGGCCGTTGGACTGCCGGGGTGGGCGGAGGTTGTCCGCGGCCCTCTACCCCACCCCATATAACCTCCGCCCCACCTCGGCAACCCAATGGCCCGCGGGGGTGGCAGGGCGATTCCGGGAATCGTCCCACCACCCCACGGGCCGTTGGGCCGTCAGGATTATTGTTATTGTCAAGTTTCAAGGGGAAAACAAATTCAAGGATGCAGCTTACATGGTAAGATGTTTAAAATTTATATTTGATTAATGTTAAAAAAATCATTTATATACAAGTTAACTGAACTTTTATTATTTCATGTTACAAGCAAAAGTCAAATCTTCTTAACCGTGAAGATCGACTATTTATAAATGATTGTGAGTTCATCCATATTGATAGTTTGCCAAAAGATGATAGCTATATGTCTATGATTTTTAATCGGGTAGATGGAAAGAGTCATAGCCAAATATTAACTTATGATGTTGTTGTGAGAAAACTAACATATGAAGACAAAGAAGCAAAAGGAGAGATAGTTAACATTTATAAAAAGCCATAGTTATTGATTAACTATCTTATAGGCATATGTTCAAATGAAGGAGATTGGGATCTGGATTTATTTTCTGGCTCAAGTAAGTTTTATTATATGGAATTGAATTTCAATATGTTATTTCTTAATTTATATGTCATTTGTACTAATTTACTTCATTATTTCTTTTGTGTTTGATAATTAGGTATAGCACTAACATGTTGCCTTCAAAAAGGAAGAAATTGCATTTCCATTGAAAAAGATCCAATATAATGCAATTTTATTCAGCAAAAAATTAATGCTCTTCAATTTCTTCCAGATGCAATGCAAGAAATTGGGTTGAAGAAAGGGAACTTTAGTGAATCACGGGTGGAAAAAAAGGTAAAGGAACCCCAACCACCATCACACGGAATGATTGGAAAGGCATACATTGGGAGATTCACAGACATCAAAGATCCATTAGAAGAGGAAAATGAGCAAAATGAAGCAGAAAATATTGTGGAAGAAAACAATGATGAAACTCTAGAGGGCGAAGAGTTTGGATTGTGTGACATTGTTGATTAAATTTAAGTTATGCTTGGAAATCAAGCTCATTTATTGTAACTATTAATTAGTTATACTTGTAATGTTTTGACTTTGACATTTTATGAGAAGAATAAGCACTCAATTAAGGTTGTTATGCGTTCAATATTTGTATTATGTGATTTTCGCATTAATTTTTATGTTAATTGTTATTTTTTGAAAAAACAATGATGATTATTATTTTTTGAACATGAAATTCATAAGAAAAACTATTATTTAACCATTTTTAGTTAAAATTTTCCTATAAAAATTGTGATTTTGATATGTCATTTCTAACAAAAAATTATCAAAACATGTAGTTTTTTAGTTATATTTATGTTAAAAATGGTTATTTTTATGTCAATTATTAAAAATTATTGTTTTTTAGAGACAATTATTTCATGTGGATTAATTAACGATGTATAAATATGTAGAATATCGAAAATTCAAAATATTGACCTTTTTTAAATATGCAAAACAATAAAAACCTTACTACAAATATATATATATATATATATGAAGAAGAAGACCACTTCAAAAATTATTAAATTTAGAAAATAATTATTACATTTCATACATTAGAAAATTTAAAGTCAAAAAGTAGGTCTTTAAAAAAAGGGGCATGATACATAATTACCACTTTTTTAAATCAGCATGAAAATCACTACCATTCTAAAACGCAATGTACATAAAAAAAAATTAAAATGCCAAAAACTATGCTCTAAAAAAACATGTGTGTTCTGCATCACCCCTTTTCAAAATCAGGTCACTTTTTTTCTATCTCTACGAAACAGGTAATAGTATCAGTTCTCGTTTCAAAGTTTAAATTGTTTTCTATTGAGCCTCGTCTTTTGCATCTTGGTTTTTGTTTGCTTACTTGTTTCATGTTCTAACCCACAAGTCAATCTCTTAACTTGGTTTTCATCCAGTTTTGGGCTTGCCTTAGAGAACTAAGCAATTCTTGAGGGCAACCAACCCTGTTCTCCTTAATTGCGCACTCCAAGCTGACAGTGAGCCTTGAGCTCAAGACGTGCGCAGTGCTAGTTGGCAGCTAGCCTTGAGCTGGGAAATTGCACTAAGCATGAGAGGCAACCCAAATCCACTCAGCCTAGAAATTGCACAGAAGCTTTTCTTCTCAAAACTTTCTCAGTGCATGAGCCAGAGAGTTGCCCAATCCTTCCCAGAACTGTGCAATATCTCTAGGAAATGCATGGAAGTTTTTGCTGAAAAATCAAAAAGTAAAAAGTGAAAAAATATTACTAAAAAATAAGGATCTATTTTTATCAGTCCAAAGGAGGCACTTGAGTTATTTTGGAAATTGTCGCGAAGTGTCGCTTTTTCCTTTATTTTGGCCTTCGGGTCATAAACCTTAAATTGACCAAATCTATTTAATTAACGCTGCTAAAGCTCATTTTCACATTCAATCTTGGAGCTCTGGCATTCCCAAGGAGATTAGGGAACCTTTGGTGTGGTCGTCGTCGCTTTTCTGGGTGAGTTTTGCTTTTCTAGTATTTTGCTATTTTTTTATATTTATTTATTTATTTATTTATTTTTCTCTGTTTAGCTTGTGAGAGTGTTGTTTCACTTGTTTTGTTGAATGATTGTTGGCTTTTTAACTTGTTTTAGCTTGTAGAAGTATTTTTCCAAGTTTTAGATTGCCTTTCCCAAGTGTCGCATGTATTTTCTCGTTTTTGCACCAACGGTCGTCGTTGGGAGGACTCCCTTCACATGCTTCGTTTTCCTTCAGTTTGGTTGATTCCTGCACTTGTTTTACTTGCATGCATCATCACTCAGTTAGATATTCACTTAGCATCACACCATCCTTCATATATGCTCATTTCACACTCCCCTTGGGTAAATTTGGGCTCCCCTTTCCCGAATTTTGCACTCCCTTGCATGCACTGCGCATTCTAGGAGCTTAAGACCTCTACGTTGGCTTCTGGAATTGCATAGAGGCTGCCCTCTATGTCCCACAAGTACAACATTTTTGGATCATCTCTTAAGAAGTTACAGCTAACATGGCATCAAAGGAAACTGTCCAGGGCAGTAATGGGGAGGCAGTTGATCATATATTTGTTGATCTACTAGTCTATGCAGACACTCAATTGTTCATTTAGAAGGGCACAAATTTGACACAGTAGCAAATCAAAGATACTTTTGCAGAGGACTTCAAAAAATACTTAGAGGACCAGCAGGTATATATCAGTTTCCAGCGATCAGGCTTATACAAGGTTGCATGCAAGTACCCCGCCTTCCCATGTGTGGACATTATCAACTAGATTTTCTCACACATAGATCTAGAGAGTATGGCATTGAGCAGTGCCATCGGGATAGAGCTTGGGACATTCAGGGTGAAGAAATTTCAACAGATGTATCATTTACCTCAGCTGGTAAAGCACATGGACACACTTTTCTATGCCATCCATAGCTTAATGAACACTAGAGATATCGTCAAGCACTAGGTGAAAAATTCGTCAAAGTTCAGACAGATACCCAATCATTTTTACAAGAAAAAGTCTCTCATGAAGGCTTATCAGTTCTTGATCATCTTTGCATACCGAATATACAGTCAAGGGAGCACATAAACATTTCCTAAAGGTTGGGTAGTTGTACTGGACCAGTTGGTGAGTGATGGGAATCCATTCAAATGGTCATATTTGTTGGATCATCAATTAAATATCCATGTGACTAACACTCGGAATTAACCCAATAATGAGCAAGCGAGAGTCTACATGTCTGCATACTTACGGGATGCAATTTATGCCCAGTAGCAGTTTCCTAGCATGAGCTAGACATGGACACCAAAGGAGACTGTCATTAACAGTGGTTGCAAGTTGATTTCTGACTGCAACTACCGAGGAGTAATGGAAAGGATAACAGACCATTTCATAATCTTATTGTACAGGATTATATTTGAGCAAGATCCACCTTGCATCTCTTGAGAAGCAATGGAGGCGATACTAAACATTGCAGATCGGTATGCCTCACCCGATGGCACTTTCATCAGAGTTTTTAGTGGAGAGAAGTCTGTACATGTTATACTAAGGTATGCCATAGACAAGATGGTCATGCAAGAGGTCCCGTATCACCTCTCCACAAGGTTATCAATAGGACTGCATAGGAAGAAGAAAGCGCCATGGCATGTTGTTCTTTTGTGGATCGAATTGTACGAGATTAAGAGCTTGAAAGATGCAGAGGTCGAAGTTAAGGATATATTGAAATTTGAGTTCGGCATGAAAGAATTTAATTCATATGATCCCCACGTTATCTTCAAGAACCATTATGTGAAGGTGTATTATTTATGGATCCATGTTACATTTCACTGGCACGAGGAGGACCCTTGGAGGTACTGCTACAATGCCTCCAAACTTCATGAGTCAGTCAATATGAAAACAACTTGGAAGGTTGCTCTGTAGGCGACAGCAGTGCAAGAAGCAACAAAAACAACAACAATAAGAAACAACCCAGTGCAGGACAAGGGAAAGAGGAAGGTTGTTGAGGATCCAGAGGTAGAAAAAAATTGCAATATGAAGGTATATCATCTCTTGGAGAAATCATCCTTAACAACAGAAGCAAAGAGGGAGTAGGGAATAAAGAGAGCAGAGTGAAGAAAGAGAGAAAAACAAAGGCTGCAGGAAGCATAACTAAAGTTGCAGGAGACGCAGAAGAAGTTGAAGGAAGAGTAGGAGTTGACGAGGAGAGAAAGAGAAGAGAATTAGAAACAGGAGGAAGAGGAAAGGCAAGGTGCGATGATGGAGGAAACAACGCCCATACAGGTTGAGGAGTCAGAACAGTCATCAGCTGAGGGGTATGGTGAACAAATGCAGGGTTGGGAGCTTTCTCAGCAGATTGAGCAAGTGATTGAAGTGACAGACATGGATTTGGAATAGGAGAAACAAAATGAAGACACTAACCTTATGACAAGAGTGTTGGAGGTCATCTCTCAGTATCCACCAACTCTAATGTCAGAACCAGTCCCGAGCGAGCAAGGAGAGGTTGTTCTCCTTGATGATGATCTGGTCATGGATGTGTACAATCTATCATTTGACGGGTTGCAGAAGAATATTGTACAAGCACAGAGGAAGCACTTTTCAGATGATCACGCATCACCTGCATTCATCGAGGAAAGAGTGATAGTGTCAGACACAAGGAAGCATCCAGCTTCCCTTGCCAATGCCAGCTTGACCTATCCAAGAGCAACAAGCTCAAATGTTAAGTTCATGTTTAGCCAAGAATGAACAACTGACAGAGAACTTGTAGGTTGCCAGGCAAGAGGCAGAACAACTCAGGGAGCAGAGTGCAGTTTCCATAATGGGGGAGATGAGCAAAGCGATACTTGCTAGAGTATCAACACTTGAGACTACCATGTGGAAGCTCTATGACGGATTTTTCACCATGCATAAAGCAGTTGTTTGTGTGCATGGACTACAATAGCGGAGTAAAGAGTTTGTTCAAACCCTCAAGAATGTACATGATGCCATCGTCCATGTGCAAGATTGGACAATGTGGTACAAGGGGGCCCCACTTCACTTAGCCAAGAAGATGAAGCCACAAGAAGAGTTGGAGAAAGCAAAAGTCTGGTTGTTGATCCATAACTATGAGCAAATCACCCCATTCATGAGCAGCATAGAGGCCTCATATGCATGGTTGTACAATAGTTTGGATGTGATGGTGAGAACAAACAAGATCCCATCAATCGATTCCCTCACCGAGGATAAACCAAGTCCGGCTTGAGATTGATGGGTACATGGAGCAATTAAGACAAGAGGTCACAAGAGAATACTTGGATCTTAGCACACATAACATAAATAAGTATATTGGTGGTCCCGTCATGGTCAACACCATTTTGTACATGCATCAGAACGAGTTGGACATAGGTTCCAAGACCATATACCCGGATGTTATGGAGGCAAGAGTCCGCTATCAGAAAGACATGATCAAGCAGTTTGGGGACATCATCATGCAGTACCAAGCTTAACATCAATATGTGACCGAGAAGCACCAAGTGGAGGTTTTCGAGTTGGTGTTTTCCCAAACTTCAGAATCATAGTGTTTTGTCTTGTTAGGATGTCTCTAGCCTATTTTGTCTCATGTGGGTACATGTGAAAAATGTATTATTATTTGTAAATATTTTGTAAGTGAAATTCCAAGTGTCATTAGTGGAATGTGAAAGGTCATCATGTTATGTAATGAGTTATTTTTAAAGAACTTGAAGAGTCATGAGGAAAGTCAAAGAGTCACAAAGGGGGAATGTCAAGGGTCACCCCACCCCTTTGTTATAAATAGAACCTTACAACTCATAGAAGGGGCTTTTGGGAGCCAAGCTTTTGGCTAGTCTTAGGCTTAGAACCTAATAACTCATAGAAGGAGATTTTGGGAGCCAAGCTTTTGGCTAGTCTTAGGCTTAAAAAAGGCTTGGGAGTATTGTGACGAGCCTTGGCTTCTCCACAACGTACAGCAAGTATACTTCTTTGGAGGAGGAGGTGTTCTTGACTGTAATGTTCGACTATTGGGGCTAGTGGTCGTCAATGGTGTATGTATGGATGGAAATTTCACATATAATAATAATATCATAGCCAACACGCTTTCATGCATATGTTGTTATTATAGTTGGACTATTATGGTTTCTTTAGAAATTTATGTTGTTTAACTTACACATTTGCTTATGAACTACTTTGTATGCAATTGTATGAATCTTGTTAGATCTAAGACTTTTTTGATCCATAATGTAGAAGAAAGTCTTTCAGATTAATCACATAGTTAGGATTTGGTCGACGATTCGAACCAACTAATGTGGTTCATCCTCAGGACAAGGTGAGAAATCCATAGATCAGAAGGAATAAATAGTAAGGATGCAGCATTACCCAAAGTTAGCCGTTAAAAATTAGTTGTTGGTGGATTAGTTAGAAGGTAAAGAAAATAATTATTGTGTATTTAGTTAAAAGAATAATAGTAATTAAATATCATCTTGTCTGTTATAGGTTGACTTATTCCTATTAGAAAATTAGTTGTTAGGAAAATAAATTAAATAAAAATGGATCAAAAATAATATTAACATGTTCAAAATTATCTAATCGAGGGGCGCAAAAAAAAATAATAATATATATATATATATATAGTAAAAAATAAATAAAATAAAATAAAATATAGCAAAAATAATAATAATAATAATAATAATAAATAAATTATAAAAAGATAGAAAATAAAGGGAAATTTTTTTTTTATATATATATATATATATATATATTATATATATATATAAGTGAACAAATATATACATAAAATATATAAATAAATAAAAATAGGGAACCAGGCATAAACAGAAGAAAAAAAAACCAAAAAGAGAAGAGGAGGAGAGAGGAAAAGAAGAATGATGAGTTAAGATGAGAGAGCTAGAATCCAACTCTTACTCAATTTCCAACCATCATCCCTATTAAGATTTCTGGCGTGCCTTTCGATCTCAATCACCTCCCTAAGATTCTTGTGGTGGAAATGATCTACTTTAGCGATAACTTTGGATTCTTCAATACAAAATGGTGCTTCGATTTTTCTCCATGTTCAGCTAAGGCTAATGAGCGGGAGAAATTGTGTCTGATGTTTGTTGCATGCTCATTGATCCTCTGTTTAATAGACCTACCTGTTTCTCCAATGTAGGGGATACCATAGGAGCAGGGAACAAGGTAAACGCCTTTTGAGTCCTTAAGGTTAATAGGGTCTTTAGTTGGTTCCAAACGTCGACCAAATCCTAACTATGTGATTAATCTGAAAGACTTTCTTATGTATGAATCTTGTTGAACGCGTGTTGTTGGATTAACCCATCACTTTAATTTGTGCACTATTCCGCCTTTTAGCTTTTGATGTCATTCCACTCGTGTGTTCCTTTCAAGTTGTGTACTATTACAGGCTTCTAAGGGGAACGCTTCCTCTTCCCCTCCATATGTTAGAACCTTCATGCATTGCACTTAACTCTTCACGGGGTCACACACTTATTCTCACCCAAAGTTATCATACTTACCTTAGCACGCTACCGTAGTCAGGGCATTACATTACCACCCACTGTTGGGACTCCTAATACAAAACGTTTAATATCTAGCTAGGACTTCTTCTCGGGGAGATCCCCTGAATGTTGGCGGGTCCAACACCGTCAACAGGTTGGGCCTTTCTAGTTTGGCTAGCAAGTAGATCTCTTTGGCTTGATCTACCTGGATTTTCCCACGGATGTATAAGCCACTCAATTTCCTTAAACCACCCTAAAAAAGTGATTCCACCCATATAAAGATTTAATAAATACCTATCCCAATAAAGAGCCATATCACCAATAAGGCCCAGTGCCTATGAGCTCGTACAGACCGGAAGCGAAGCACTAATATCAGAAAAAAATTGATTCAAAGTATGAACCCCAAGATTATGTAGTTGACGAATAAGAGGAGCTACCAACATATTATAGCCAGTGAAACCACATATGGTGTTAAGACCAATTTCAATCATGGGACCATCCCGGGTCTTCCACTTAATATTTCTAAACAACCACTATCTAACCACCATCAAACGCATCCAAATATATGAAACCCACATGGAGATCAAGCTCCTCCTTTAATCCAATTCACCATCGATTGGTTCCCCATATATTTATATTTAACGATCCATTACTAAATGCATTCTCTAGTAAGAGCCTATCATTAACTCTTCATCAATAATGTCCAGCCGAATTTTTCTAGGTCCTTTAAACCCCAACCTCCATATTCTTTTATGAGCGATAATAAATCCAAATGAACCAAATGGTATTTGTGTGCATCTAGAGTAATTTCCCATATGAACTTAGATATTATCGAATTGATCTTGTTGATAATGAATTTAGTAAAAAAATATAGATGAAGCCAATATACCGCAATGCCTTGTAAGATCGCTTGTATCAGTCGACCACCGATCGTAAGCCATCTATGAGACTAGGTGAGCAATTTGTGTTCAAATTTATCAATAAGCCAGTACCAGTCTTTGCTCTTGTAAACATTAGGTTTGAGAAAAAAATTGAGGTACTTAAAACCTTGATCCAAACTCGTTGACTCCACCTAAAATATATCAACAATCTCCAAAAATTGTGCTGATTCCAATGAAGAGGAGATAAATAAGGATTTAGCATAGTTCATAAATAATGCATATGCCTCGCCAAATAATCTGATGATCCGATGTAATGTCTACCAACCCAACACCAATAATTTACCAAAGAAAAGGACATCATTTATGAAAGTTAGATGTGTGATATCAATATTTTTAGTAAGTCGCACACCCGTCAATGTACCAAGGTGTTGTGTATCCATGATGAGTCTTCTCATGCCCTCAACAACAAGTAGGGAGAGAATAGGCGAGAGAACACATCCTTGTCGAAGGCTCTGAGTGGCCTTAAAAAAAGTGGATGGCACTCCAATGATTAAAACCACAAAATGTATAGATGATACACAAGCCATGATCCAATTAATAGCCACATATACCAATCTTATGTAATATCATTCACATGAAACACCAGTCGACACAGTCAAACACCTTGTGCAAATAAAGTTTCAATAGCACAACCTCTTTCTTTTTAATCTTGATAGAGTCTAAACACTCTTGCTCTATAGCCACTGCATCTTGATTCGACGATGTTGTAGAAAACCAAATTGTTCTTGCTTGGTTTTTTTAGACAAAGTGGGTTTCATCATGTTTGCAATGACCTTAAATATCATTTTATAAACTATGTTTCACAAAGAAATGGGTCGGTAGTCCATAAAAGAAGTATATTTTTATACTTTGGAAATTAAAGTAATAAAGGGTGGAATTCAATGCACCTGATATATAACCTATATTTCTTGTTTATATACCACAAGTAATAAAGCATGTCCCATAATGTCAATGAAATAATAAAAAAAATAACAATTGACGACTCGTTTGGTCCAGGATTTTTATCTATGGCAAAGTACTTAAGAACTACCACCAACTCATCCATATAAATTGGTCTTTCTAATTCCACATTGGCCTCCACATCAAACATAATCGGATAGGAATTTATGGCCTCCAATTGTCTTTCTATATTCACCCCATATCTGGCCTTATATTGCCTACCAAAATTTTGAACAACGTCTAGATAAAGTTCCTTAAGTGAGGTAATAGATTTACCATTAGAATCTTGCGGCTCCCAGGTAGTGTTTTCTTTCCTTCTCTTGGATTCATAGTTGTGGAAAAATATTGTGTTTTTGTCACCTTCGATAATCCAAATGACCTTGCTTTTAAGATGCCATTCCTCCTCTTGATGCATCAAGATCTCCCTCTTTCACCCTTCCAACCCATAGCTAAATATTTGTGTGATATAGAAAAATAATCGGGGTGTGTCAGATCCGCTAATGCCATTAACCATTCCTATATATTGATAATTTCTTCTATATTTGTCCTTTTATGTGTTCTCTCCCATAGTTTAACCACCATATTAAGCTCCCTCAGTTTATGACAAATCAAATCCATATGTGTGTATCCCTACATTCCATCACAAGTTGCCCACTTAGATCTCACAAGATCCACGAAAGCCTTGTTTCAAAGCCACATGTGATTAAATTTAAAGGGTAGCCCCATCCACTCCCCATCACTACACCAATGTAGGATAATAGCATCATGGTTATATAACCTCGCAACAACAACCCATGAATGAAATAAATCACGTTGTTCCACTAGATTCTCGTGGATCAAAAACTAATCCAATTGTTTTGCGATGCCATCTAGGCCAAATTGGTCATTCCTCCAAGTTGGATTGAGGGGCACCGACACAATGTCCACCAGGTTATTAGTACCAAATAGATCTTTGAAATATCTTTCAATATGATCTTGTCTACACCAAGCACCTCGGTTTTTAGCCATAGTAAGATTCAAGTCACCAGCAAGGATTAACAAGCCAATTTTCAAAATTATGCATCCATCTGTAAGATCCCAAAATACACTGAATATGCAAGATAAGTGTTTAACATATGAATCCTATTCTTAGAACCCTCGGCGTAGCCCGAAAGAAAAATGCATACAAATTATTTATATGCTAAGAAATCAACAACACGCGGATCCCAAATCACAACTAAACCCCCAGATTGACCACAAGAATCTAGTACACAAACCCACCATCCAGGATATATCTTTAACAAAATTGTCTAGGTCTTATGTGCGGCCATTATAGTTTCTTGTAATAGAATGATCGAGGGTAATTGTGTCCCAATCAAATGTCTTAAGGCAAGACATTTCGAGGTTTCCCCCATCCCCCTAATTTCAAGTGATAATGTCTTCATATGGGATACCTTTCCTCGTGCATATAGTCTCTAAGAGCCTGGATGGGAGAAGTATTATATGAAAGGGATCAAGCAGCAAGGACATCCAGAGTTTTTTTGTGTACACCAGAATTATCAATATCAAGTGACAAGACCGACCACATTCTAGCTTGCCTCTTCTTTCTTATAGTAGCATTACATCGAGAGTTAGGACTAACAAGGATATCATCCTAAGGGGAATGTTTAGAATGAATGGACAAAGGTTCTAGGTCATTTTTGGGGTTGAGTCACAACAAATCAATATCACTACCCACTAAATTAGTGGATGGAATAGGCCCAAAAAAGGAACCAAATTGAATAACATGAGAATGAGGTAAAGGATAAGAATGAATCCACCCCACCCATAGAGTGATGATACCAGTTCCCCCTGTTGAATTCCATCCACCAATATAGAAGGATAGTCAGGTGGATAAGGAAGGTAGGAGAGAATAGATTTTATCCCATCAGAACCAATACGAATACAAGGATTAGCAAATGAAGGTGAAGAATTGTGATCACACCTCACCTCTTCCCAAGTATTATAAATAAGAGCAACAAAGTCAGATGATGGAGGAACATTTAAAGGACGAGATATAGAATTTCCATTGAAAGAAAAAGATGGAAAATTCGTAAATGACACCTCACCCACATCAATTCCATAATTATTAAGAAAAATTGATACCATATGAAGAGATATAATTGTCCATCCAATGAAGTAGATGATAATTCATTGACCAAATCTTCTACCAATTCAATTCCATAATAAGTAGGAATATCAGGTATAATAGGAAGAGATTCACGAGTTTTAATTAATGATTTAGGAGGGGTGGACCAAATCCCATTTGTGGAAGCAGTAATAGTAAATATCACTCTACCCTTCTCCAACATCCACGGTGCCACCAACCGATTAATAGGTCGTCGATTTAAGTAGAAACGATGAGGACAAGACGCTACTAGATGTCTAGTCTCATGGAATCCCAGACATATGAAGAGAATACCCAAAAAATCAATGCATTATCTAATGTTATGTTCACCACAATGTAAATCCAATGCAACAGGTAGTCCACCAACAAATTCTATTACCACCAGGATCCAAGAGATCCTTTTGTCCAATTCCTACGGACTATGTTACTCCAAATAGGAGAGTTTTCTGATGGAATTACCGATATCAACTAATTCATGTCATGACCAGAATTCAAGAGTGAAGCCAGGCAGCTTGACCCAGAGAAAGTTTTTACAAGAAACCTCCTTAAAAGGGTTGAAATCCACATGCTAAGGCTATAGAGGAAAAAGAAACTAGGACCCACAACCTAGGGAGAAGCCAAAATCTTCACCACATCATCTGGATGCAGAAAATGGAAGCAAAAATAGTGGTTGAAGAGTATATTGATATTCGACGTATAATTTAGGACCAACTTCCACTTCGAATTCACCCAATCCTTCATATGATAACCATCCATGTTGGAATATATCCAATGACCAACCAAATCATGTTATTGCAACCCAACTACTTGGTACCAAAATACATCATTACCAAAAGTGAGTCTATAAATCGCTCCCACTACTTTTACTAGTTTATTTTTGTGTGAACGATGAGAATGGTGGTCAAGAGGAAAAAACCAGGGAAGGATTGTCAACCTGACTCAGTAGATTTGGAAACGTAGAGTGAACCCCGACATCAGATGAATGACCTAACATCAAATCAACATAAAATGGTCGTGAAAATTGATGTTCAACCTCCATGGCAGCATGTACAAGAGCCACCTCATCAGGAGAGGCAGCCTCATGCATGTCGGGGGCATCTGTCCAACCATCTACTAAGTCAGGTGTCCCTATACAATCTGTACCGATAACACTGCCAATAAAGAAACATGAGAGAAATCCACCTAAAAAAGATATGCCAAGGATACCAAATAAGATCATGCATCTAAATGAAAATGGGAATAATTGATCCTTCGAATAAACTGGAGTCCAAGTCAACAAAAACCCAATAAATCCAAATGGACGATGTGGCTAGGATGTGCCATCCACATAGATGTAGACATATGAAATGTCCAAAAAATAAACCAAATCACCAACGGATACTCACAACATCCCAATTAGAAGATAAATAACCCAACAATAACTCAGACAATAGTAGTCCCATCCAAAAGTACCATCAATATCAATGTAGATAACCAAAACCAAATCACAAAGTAACCACATACCCACCATAAGTACTAAATAATATGATATGACAACTTATAAATGTGGGTGTAAATCCCTCATAATGACCCACCAATGTCACCATAAGTAGGTGAATCAATGATAACCAAGAGATCAGAGGGAAAAAGGCATCAATTAAAAAAAACATAGCCTCAATAGAGATGTCCATGGTTAGAAGACCCAAGTAATAAGCTAGAGAATAACTACCAATACTAGCTCCCAGAAGACCCGAAATATTAAAATCTAACCAATGATATCACTAACAGTGATTAACCTTAATCAACACCAGTGATATAGAAAACCCTGATGCCCGGTGATACCATAGATAATGGTCAACCTCAATATCAAGACCTTTGATATGTAGAATATCGATGCCACAACAATGTAGCAAATATCAAAACCACGCCCCAAAGGAATCCAGTTAGAAAGCCAAGAACAAAATGTAGAAATGAAAGATGTAGATACAACTCCAATTTTAATAACAACTTCCCAAGTGACCAGAAGGAAAATTCACTCTATACAGAAAACAATACCAAGCAACCCAAGACTGGAAACCTACTAGAAATCTTCCCCACAAAAATAGAAGAGCCCAAGATAATCCAACAAATAGCTACACAATCCTTTTAGATCCAAATAAACACAAAATAGAAGCACCACGAGATTCAAAAATAGACATTGACAATACTTTGTGATGAATCTCGACCCAACACCGTATCTCCCATCGACCTCCCTCTAAGATGATTCAAACTATTATGGAGAAAGTTTGTTGACAATAGAGACATGTCATGCATCACACCTTGCTCACTGATTAGATACCAAAATAGAATTTGTACTATATCGAAAAGGGTTACATCAAAGCTAGTAGTGTTACATTCAAACTAGTGTCGAGACTATAATAAATTAAACATACTTCTAAGTAATCTGATATACACCATAAAATCCTATCGATGCAATAGTTCCATGTTTTCTTATGAGTTGTTAGCTTCAAAAAAATTCACATAATACATACTATTCAGGACAACATCTCTTCCCTTATTCAATTATAGAGTTTCTCTCGACACAATAAATAGCCAAGTCAAAAATAATTTGTTCAATTTTTATTTTCTTTTGGAAGATGTTATTATAGTATAACAAATTACTTCATTGAATATCTTTTCTTTTTGGGTGAGTTAAAAGAATCCTTTCGCCAATCATGAAAAAATACATATAGCTTGAATTTCTGAAAAAGGACTAAAATCCAGGAGATTCTTGAGACTAACAAGTTTCCTACCAGTAACAAACAATCATAAACTGACTACAATAATCATGACGACATAGAAACTCCTCGAAGGTTCAAGATTTCAAGGGGGGGAATGCCTCTGACATTGGCATGATTTTCCCTGAGTTAACTAATTGTTCTTTGTCTTCTTGAATCAGTGCCTTATTGCTCTTCCGACCACATTTTTTGGCTTCTTTGTCTTGCTTAGAGGCCACCTTCAAATCCTTCGTTTGAACCTCAAGATGTGACTATGAAAAACTCGAGCCTAGTTGGTTTCTTTCCTTGCTTTGAAGATAGGTGTTATACATAATCTTAACCTAGTGATCTAGAATGTATTTCACATATTTTCCACGTCAATCTTTTGCAAGGGAAATTATTCATGGGTCATCAAGATCCAACTCTTCTGGTGGGGCTTTTGCTTGATATTCTTTTGAAGGTGAGCTAATCATTTCCTATGGTGTTGGATATTTTTAGTGCTCTTCCAGAGACCTTTGCACGGGCTTTATAGGATTTGATTGACGGTTCTGGAATTTTCCTTCTGCAATCTTGATTGAATGTTGCCTTACTCTGGAGACTCCTTTAGAAAGGAGAGAGACACGAACCTATTTCCATATATGGGGATCTATTCAAGATTTGAGGCACCTTGAGTACTAAAATTTCTTCTTCCTTAGGGGTATTTTCCTGAAGCATCTTGCTCTTTCTTAGAAGGGTTTGATTCAGATGATTCCTTGGTATTTAAAGGACAATTCTTAAAAATATGTCCATATTCATGACAACGTCTGCATCTAAGGGGATATGTTCATAATTTAGAGATTGCTTCCAAACATTATCTTAATAATAAATATTTGAGGAGGCTGAGAGATATTTATGTAAACATAGGTTCAAGTATGTGATGTGTACCTCCCTCTCTTAGTAGCCTCCGATACTTTGAAAAAGTTGTTGATGGCATTGTTGATACCTTCAAATGTTTCGTCCTCCCAATATTCCTTGTGAAGAGAAAAAATACAAACCTATATCAGAACAACAAGAAAATTTTCCTTCTTTACGTTATACTGCTCCTTCCAGAATCACATGAAGAGAACTACATTGTTTAAAAAATATGGCCCTCCTTCAAAAACCCTCGATCTATCTTCCAAGCTAGAGAAAATGATTGTAAAGAAACAATTTCCCCCTAGCTCCAATTCTATTTGACCCTAGAGGTTCCATTTGTTTTGGGTCTACCTAATTAAAGCGTTTTCAAAGGGCCATAATCCATTAAATTTGAATATCATAGTGTCATCCTACATATATTGGATATATTCTTCGATATTTCTAGATTTAACCTTGTATTTATTGAAAAATGCAACAAGAAAATCTCAAGTTGATTTCACCTTGATTAAATTGAGAAAATTCGAATTTCCACATGAGCAAACAACTTGGATGCAGATAATTTGTGTGACATGGCTTGCGTCACCCAGTTTACTCAGTAAATTCGAGTTAGAGGGCTTCGAGTTCAGTTAAGCATGTGCGATTGCTAGTTTGTAGCAATCAAGCTTAGTTTTTATAGTTGTTTTTAGTTAAACTAGTTCCAACTGTTGGAGGAACTAGTGGAAGGTCAATTTTACAGTGGGACTTCAGTCTAACTCGATGATCATCCAATTAGCTGATCAATCAACTCAAAATAGCTAGTGCATGCATAGAATTCGAGTTCCCTAGGCTTGGTGGAGATTCCAAGATAGTGTAACATCAGTTGTAGACTAGTCTTGAGTGTACAGATGTTGAATCTAGTTAGATGATCAACCTTGGGAATTGTGCAAGCACTTTGGAGGAAATTCCTAAATAATAGGGGCTTAATTTCCCTAGGAATTGCACAAGGAAATAGGGGTTCAAGCAGAGGCAAAAATTGACTAAGTCCGGGTCATAGCTTCTCAGTGAGCAGAGAGATAGGTTATTCACTTACAAGTTGTGCTCAATTGATAAAAGAAATTGTAATACATCTCTATTCATCATATTAATGCAAGCAAGCAAAGGGGTTTTTAGCAAATTGCTTTCCCCTAGAAAAATATTGTGTGCATGTGTGTTATTTCGCATTGCATGTTTGTGATTGATGTTATAAATTGTGAATTGAATTCTGCAGAGCAGTAGAGTAGGTTTGTGTCTTGTGATTTCGATTAAAACTTCATGAGCAATTGCAAATCTACACCATAATTTCTACAGTATTTTGGATCTTGCACTGCTTTCGGCAGACAACACCCTAGATTTCTAACTTTCCATGATGCACCTAATGAAGGGTTTGTTGCTAAACTAGAAACCCGACTTCGCCAAATTTCTCTATGAAAAGGATGTCAAAGATGAGGAGATCGAAGGGGGACAACAATAGATTAAGAACTCTCGAAACAATCTAGCTAAAGGAGGGGGTAGATCCCCCTTTAGCAGAGTCGAGCACAGATAATTATGTAGAAGAAACCCTACAATTTGCAGAGCATAGCAGTTCCAATGAATATCTAAGCTTTGAAACAAAAGAATAATAATAATATAAGCTTACATAATTACGAGCCGCTATCTCCCCTGTGCAGTTTTCTTTCCTCCATAATAGGCAGATTCATGAAGCCATTGGCACAGCCCAGGAAGCCATTCACTCTATAAATCAAAGGCTCTGAAAAGAATTATACTCAAGATTGATCTCACCAAGGCATTTGACCACATAAGCTGGCTCTTCATCAAGATGATTCTCATCCACTTAGGTTTTCCTCTTGAGTTTATAAACTGGATCATATGTTGTATCAACACAGTCTCCTACAGCGTCCTGATCAATGGCTCAGCATCTCATTTCTTTCATGCCGATCGAGGACTGAGGCTGGGTTGTCCCTTGTCTCCACTTATATTCCTTCTGGTGATGGAGGGCCTCAGCAGACTCATAGCTTCGGTAAAGAGGGAGGGCAGACTTAAAGGACTAAGAATGTTTGATCTCTTCCACCTCACACACCTTCTCTTTGTAGATGATGTCCTGGTATTCTTAGATGGCAATTTTAGGGACTCATCCATCTTCCATGAGATTCTCAACCTCTTTGAGAAAGCCATTGGTATGATCACGAATCAAACCAAATCCATGGTCACCCTGTCTCATACTACCCCTCAAGAAGCTAGAGCAGCCTATTTTCACTTTCAGTACACTCCCCACAATCTCTCAAATGGACTCAAATATTTGGGATTCCAGATTAAACCCAATAGCTATAGGATTGTTGACTGGATCTGGTTAGTGATCAAGCTGGAGAAGAGGCTGAAAAGTTGGAATCACATATTACTCTCTAGAGCAGGGAGACTTGTCTTGATCAAATCTATTCTGGAAGCCACCCCGGTATACTGGATGTCCCTTACCTAGATCCCACAAGGAATCCTCAGTCGCATATAACAGATATGCAGCCGATACCTTTGGAATGGACACAAGGAAGGTAAAATATTTTCCTGGGTAAGCTAGAAGAACATTGCCCTCCCAAAAGAATGGGGGGGTGGGGGTTAAAAGATCTGCCTTATTTTGCCAAAGCACTTGCAGCAAAGATGAGTTGGTCTCTTCTTACTACTAACAAACTTTGGATGACATTGACATATCATAAATACATCTAGCCTCATCAGATCCTAGACTGGGCTCGTCAACATAATTGGCCTAGTGGGGGAATAGCCATTGTTTGGAAAGATATATTACAGACAATGCCTTTCATTAGAGCAGATTTGGCATGGCGCTTAAACAATGATTCATCTGTGAGAATTGGTGTCGATCCATGGATAGGTGGGGGTAATCGATACCTTCTTCCATCGGACCTCATACAATACCTTAATCATAGGGAGGTCAAGATGATCACCCAAATTGCAGATCAAGGCCATAGATCCATTCTTAGACAACACTGGCGAACAGCTTATGATCTAAATATTCCTGCACAGTGGCAAAAAACCTGGGACTCATACATTGGGGCTCTATCCGAAGTGCATATTATCCTTAGTTAGGATCCAAATGTCTTAGTTTGGACCCCTGTTGATCATGGGAAATACAGTCCAAAACTGGGATATATGCATCTAATACAGGACCGAAAGCCCAACCATTCTCATGATTGGTGGCAGCAGCTTTGGAGGCTTAAAGCTCCCCCTAGAGCCCGCCTACTTATGTGGTTCGTCTTAAATAACAAAACCCCCATGGGAGAGGCACTTATGCATAGATCCATATTCGGGCCTAGTTGGTGTGTCCTCTGCAAACAAGCAACTGAATCCAATGAGCATTTGTTTTTGTCCTACTCATATGTCACTCAATTCTGGCAAACTACTACACAACATCTCTCAATGAGGAAGTATTTGCAGGGCCCTACTATATTGCAATCCTGGACTAACTGGATCACAGCACATCGAAGGAAAAAAGAACAGTGCCTTCCACTTATAATCTGCTATTCCATCAGGCTAGGTCATAACCACCATATTTTTAAGAATTAGTCCATCTGTTAGCACCTGCTCACTGCAAAGGCAGTGTCTGCTTACCATGACATCACTAACGATGAGCCAACACTCACTCGTACCTGGTAACACCGAGAAATCCTAGCCATGGGCTTTCTTCGACGGGGCAACACAACCTCAAAGCTGTGGGGGGGGGGGTGGGTTGCTTATATATTTCAGAACAACACCACTTCAAAGTCAAATTAGGGACTGGGAGAAAGAAAAAATAACTTTGTTGAGCTTATCACTCTCAGACACTTGCTGCATTTCACTCTCGCACATAACTACACTTCGGTTCAGATCTTTAGAGACTCTCAAATCATCATAAACTGGTTCAATGCAAAAAACCAATGTCATGCTATATCTCTTCAAAATATTTTGAATGATGTGCACAATATCAAAATTGGTTTTAACATGGTCTCTTGTCAACATATACACAGGGAACACAATGAGGATGTTGACAAGCTTTCCAGGGCTCGCTACTTCCCCGAGTCTTGTGGTTAATCAATGAACAGCTGGGCACCGAGGTCTATCAATACTATCACAGACCATATATAGACTAGGACTACTTCAGGGTGGATCGGACATAGTTTACATTAGTAACTATGTTGATGTCTTTTTTTTAGTAATACATAGACTTAGAAATATGCATATATTTATATTTCTCATGACAAAAGAGACCAATATTATTTTTTAATCTGGATGGCAAGGCCATAAATTTTGCTACAACAAAATATTGTACAAAGCTCTAGACTGATCTTACAGGTATCGCATATGCCTGAGGCATCTACTACATGTAATTTTTCTCTCATAATGAAAGATTACGATTTTTCTCTTTGGAAAAAAATTACGAGCCACTGTAAAAATCATTATTTTCAAAAAAACATTATAATGTTTTGCTAATATTACATATTGAATTTAATATTTAGAAAATAAATATTATTTATTTTTTTAAATTCATTATATATATGGAAGTGACTATGATTTAAGGAATATTTATTAATATATTATAATTTTATATATATATTAATATATATATATATTATAATTAAGAAAAATATCAGAAAATAATTTTAGAATAAAGAAAATTGTAAAGTTGTGGTGTGATCTTGGTTACCTAAGTTGAAAGGAAATTTATTAATAAACATAATAAAATGGAATGAAACATTAACTTATATATTGAATGTGGTTGGTGTGGGTTAACCATTAGTATATGGGTAAGGGTAGAGGAATTGATATTGTTAAGAATTGAGAGTTTTAAACTATATTTTGTTAATGACAAATAATTAGGAGAGACTACCTTGAGATAGGCAACCTCTATTCTTGCACACCACCAAGGACCTTTTTAAAAGTTTGGGTACACAAACTCTGACTTGTTATGAATTTCCCATTTTTTAGCTACTATTAAACTTGGTTGCATCCAATATGCTCTCCATTTGGCCCATGAAGTAGAACATGGAAAATATGCTCATGATTCATTCTATTTGATAACACATCATCCATATGGCTAAGGGCAATGCTCTCTCTTGTCCTGCATTAGAACAACAACTATTAAGGATTTGCACAATTTAATACCATAGTTTTTTTTTAATATCAAAAAATTGAATTTATACTATATAAAAAGGGTTGCATCAAAGCTAGTAGTGTTACATTCAAACCAGTTTTGGGACTATAATAAATCAAGCATACTTCTAAGTAATCTGATACATACCCTATAATTCTATCCGTACAATAGTTCCATGTTTTCTTACAAGTAGATAGCTTCAAAAATTTACACATAATACATACTATTTGGGAAAACATATATTGAAGTCATGGTTGGGAACTATCCTAGACTTCTTGCCCTTCTAAATGAGGGGGCCATGTTCCTCAATCTCCATTGGATCACTATTTTGTTGAATAGATTCATCCTTTGTGAGCCCTGCTTATAAAGAGTGTCTAAAAACAATGCTATTTTAAGCAAGAGAAAGGGTATCCATCCATTGAGTGAGAAGCAAAGTGCAACATACCTAACCCCTTAATGCCTAAGTAAGGCTACAGGGTGTATTGGCCTAACCTCCTAAGTCACCTTAAGAAAGTGGGGTTGTCTAAATTTCATCTTCTTTTAAACATCTTAAGACTAATTTATGAGACCACTATTATTTATGTTATTGAGAGCTTTCCAACAATAAAAATTCATCCCATTATGAGATATAAGCACAAAGTTACACCCATTTGAAGATTTTCCCTCCAAGTGCGATGTCAATATTTGTACCGTGCCACATCACTTGAGACTTGTCTTCATGCCACACCAACCTACCACCCAGCATGCCACACTAGAACCATGTTGTGTTCTATCAATATTAGGAATAAACCCTGATAACTAATGTCCCAACCTCCAAATTCTGGATGGCTAAATATCCCAAAGGTCGATATCATGTAGTTTCATAATGGAATTTTCTCTAAAATTCAATGGCATTTAAACCAATAGTGTGAGACTTAATAAGCCATAGTCCTGATCTTCAATTGATGAGAATATATCCATTAGTTAACAACCATTGTCAAGATATATTACTATCAAGGATTCACGTTGGTTGTTGTTTAAATTATCCCCCTACACCTGATGATTGATATCCCAATATCGTATAATCCAAGTTTCATCTATCTCGACTATGATTCACCACCACAATGCCTCAACCTCCTAACACTGATATCCAATGGCCCAATAAGTCAATAACATACCATCGACTAACTCACCTTCCTTCTCATCTATTGGCGTATCAAGTACTTATATCAGTATCGGGGGTTGCATTGGAAACTACTCGATATATCACTTGACACCTGACACTCGATATCTTGATCATTGATACACCATTATCATGATGACAAGAAATTGTCTTTTAAACGATAACATCATTAGGGTTTGTTTGTATTGGGTGTTTGAGCTAGCCATGGTTTGAAGTGTTATTGGATACTAATAGATTGATATGTTGATAGCTAATAACCCATCCTTCAGGGATTAAACCCCCTTCAACTAAGCTCTTGGTTCTGATCCCCTTACCAGCCCATATGATCAGGGGATAGAGCTAATGCATGTAATCCCCAAATTTACAACAATTAAGCTTCCAACTCCAATAGGGAAAATATCATGCTCAAAATATTTGTAAAGACGCAAGGTCCTCACTAGCCATAAAGGCATCTATTATCTTCCTTCTCACTACCACCCACCCAACCTTTCTTTAAGGATTCAAAGAGGACATTGTTCACAGTTTACACGATCTAATACTTCAGACCTTTTCATCCCAACTAGATTAAGAATTCCTCAGTCAATTCTATAACACATTTCCTTATATGTTTCAAGAAGACTTCTTCCCCTAAGTCTCCCACTTCATAATCAAGGCTTTGACTCTCACCTCTGAATTCATATCTTCAAAAGGGCCTCACTAATCACCTTAGAAGATACAAGGCTTCTCTAGCCTATCTAAAGTAGACTAGGCTCCCTAATTAAGACTCATTAAGAGCCTTCCACAACCATCTAACCATCTTGGCCATCAAAGAGATGGAGGGCTTAATCTACCCTGTCTTCTCAATCATAACTTATTTCTCAATAAAGGCCCTTAATAGCCATGAACTTTAACAATAACCAAGACTGAGAATCTATTGGTCCCATGCTTGAGTAAGTCATTTCATCTTGTCCATAATCATGGAAAGCACATCATATGAGCACATTCAAGATCAATAAGCAAGCGCCCTCAGGGGGAAACTTGATTGGTGATGATTATGATATGAAATCGATATTAAGTATTTGGTTCAACATTCAAATCCCCCCTTATTAGACTTGTGGGCCATGCGTGGGGGCATGTATAGGCTCACATAGGGGTTATAATGGTCAAAATCGACCCGTGTCACATGAGTATGAGCTTGGTCTAGTCGTCAATTCTTCTAGATACTAAAATACCAACAAACAAACATATGAATATTATAGATTCATCATTACCCAACTCTACCAATTCATGCCATGGCCAAGTATCACATAAACCAAGATATCCAATTAATAATGTAGAAATTCTCATTGTAGATCAACAGATTATGCAATAGACTAAAGCAAAATATAAGATCTACTTCTACAACAAACTTCATGGAAGCTTAATCGAATTGAGAAAGATCAATGAGAACACATATAACTGGGAATGAGAAACCAATCACACATAACACGGAAGAAATAACATGGGGAAAGTCCTAGCCTAAAACCCCAATCTCTGTATTATCATACAAGTGGAAATCTTGTTCAAGTTACAAAAAGAATTAGCTCTCAAACTATCCTGCTCTCTCTACAATCAAACAATACTGCTCATAGACAGTCAAAGGCTCTCACAACCTTATCATCTGCCCTCCAAGCCTCCTATTTCCTTGCGCTGTTTTTCCTGGGTCCAGTGCTTCCACTTGTGTGAATTCCCACCTCACACAACTCACTTGGCTCAGAAATAACTGCACAAACCTAAAGGAGATAAGTCCTTCTACATGGATGAGTTTCCTTTATAGGAAAAATTCATCCAACTGATAGTACATTGTCCCTCCTCTGATCTCAACTGGGTCTCTGACTAAACTGACATGCATGAGTTATTTATGAGAGAATATTCAGTTATCTCAAGTGCAATAGTTACATGCATGCAAGCATTAACTAACTGAACTCACAATTAGTTCAACAAATTGTTTGAATTAATCTAACTGGACTTAACTTAGTTAAATGAGCTAACTAATTACAACTCAAAGTACAACTCATCCTGATCTCGTTTAATCAAGGGATAACTTCATCAATCAATGGAGAAATTGTTGCATGTACCCACATAGACTTCATGTCTGATTTTCCTTAACTAATTAACTCATGGCGAAATAATTAATTATTTTACAAACATCTGCTAAGATCAAATTCGAATTTTACTTCACTATTTTAGTTCAGGGACTAACTAAAATAGGAATCCATCCCGAATTGTTATTTTTAGCAATGATATTTATAGCACTTCCATTTTTCATTCCTTGTTGCTATGTCAAACACAGGTACCCGAATTGTTATTTTTAGCACTTCTATTTTTAGCATTTCTTGTTGCCATTTTCAACACTCCCTCTCAACAAGAAAGGCATTCAACTCGAACCCGATCCTGAACATTTGGAATGTTCTACATGCAACCCTTCTCCCAAGTGTGGTTGCTCCAGCAACTCTAGAAACAAAAAAAAAACTTCCAACTGACCTCTCTGTTGGGCTAGAAACATACTCTGAAGTTGAAGCTCCCTCTGCCACTGACAAGTGATCCCTCCCTGACCTATGAGCTGCTGCAACACTCCATGCATCTCGCACTGTTGCACACATCTTTGTGCCATCCTGCACTAATGCAACACTCTTGTGCCTCTCGCATTGTTGCAGCCTGCTAGCTCTGCACTGTCTTACGATTCCTGCACTATAGCTCTCTCTACCGCTCCATCTGCATCTATCTCTACCCACTCAGCCAGTCCTACCACTCCCCATCGAGGCTCCTGTAGCAAGGTCTAATCAAAGAGGTTGAGTACCTCAATGCTCCTGCCCCCATTCCACCCTTCTTGGGACTGTCACTCCACATCACCCCACCTCCTACCTGGAGGTATGGATGCATGTGATCCCTCTGCCCACCTGGCTCAAAATTTACCCCTATTGGAGGTCTCTGCATGAGTGGATGCCTCCACTCTATCTCCTCTTGGCTTCCCCAGTTGTGGCAGATCCACAACCTCCTTAAGCTGCTTCACCAATCGTGGCTCCTCCACAATTGTCTGAGACTTCGTCTGGCACTGCATGTTGAGAGGTAGTGTACTCTCCCTCTCAACCACCAAGTCTCCAACAGTTGCCTTGCTCCTCAAGG
>APFE030300996.1:0-17182 GCA_000404065.3 Pinus taeda | reverse complement strand
AATATTCAGTTATCTGAAGTGCAGTAGTTACATGCATGCAAGCATTAACTAACTGAACTCACAATTAATTCAACAAATTGTTTGAATTAATCTAACTAGACTTAACTGAGTTAACTGAGCTAACTAATTACAACTCAAAGTACAACTCACCTTGATCTCCTTTAATCAAGGGATAACTTCCTTAATCAATGTAGAAACTGTTGCATGTCCCCACATATACCTCATGTTTGATTTTCCTTAACTAATTAACTCATGGTGAATTAATTAATTATTTTACAAACAACTGCTAAGATCAAATTCGAATTTTACTTCACTATTTTAGTTAAGGGACCAATTAAAATAGGAATCCATCCCAAACTGCTATTTATAGCACTTCCATTTTTCAATCCTTGCTGCTATGTCCAACACTGGTACCCGAACTGCTATTTATAGCAGTGCTATTTTTAGCACTTCTATTTTTAGCCTTTCTTGTTTCCATTTTCAACAAATAATAAGACACAAATATACACATTTGATCAACATCATTTATGTTTCATTGAATATGATTTGCATTACATATTTAAATTCCACAAGTATGCTTATCTAATCAATATCATATGTTGCTTACAACTTATGAAGGGTGTCCTCTTCGACCCTGCCATAAGCTAAGCTACATTGCAGTCTTTCTTGCAGTTGGACAACTCTAAGACAAATTAAGAAACCAAGTAGGAAGTTCTCATTCAAAAATATTGGATGGCGTTATGAAGGCCATTCTCCTTTATTAAGTCAAACTCATAAGCTTTCTTAAACTCCCACTAAGCCTAGAGCTTGCCCAAATTCTTAGGGTGGTTTCTCTCTTTGACTACCAATGGTGTAAGGATGAAGGCCACTCTCCTTCATCTGCATAGAAATCAATATGAGGCCTTTCAACTTATTGAGCTAGGGCATATTCACATTCACAGTGTGGTTGCAATGGGCTTGCATAACACAAAGGTAGCCAATCACTAAGACTATAGTTCCCTCGATGTTTCCTTATTTAGTGATTTGTACATAATTTATACAAACTCATTCACAATGTGGTCACAATGGACCTGCACAACACAAAAGGAGCCTTAACTAAGCCAATAATTCCATATGTGATTCCCTTTTTAGTGCCTTTGCACAATTGAGACAAACTCATCAACATTTATAGTTGGCCCTCTAGCTCAAGTTAAAGAATCTAACAGTGACTTTGCTCTTCAAACTAGCCGAACTAAATCCACACACAAGTTGTTGCATCATGTATAGGGTTTCTTATCCACATGAAATCCTCCTCTATTTCTCTACTCTATTCTCACAAGTGTTCATTCCCAATGTTATCACAAAACCTAGCCCTTATAGGCTGCGAACCAGGAAGACCTTGTGTAATTCTTTCAAACCTACTTTTGGCTGAGGCTTAGCCTCCTCAGCCTGAGAGGGCTCTCTCAAAGGGTTAATGATATTGATTAAAGATATGGATAGATGGCTAACTCTATGGTTTTTTATTTTATATGTTTATAGGTTGAAAGATGGAGACTTGCTACCATTGAGCTATGGAGTCAGTGACAGAGATAAGGATAACAAATAGCTCTTCTTATAAAACTAAGGCTTGTATATACTTCAATGAAAGAGTGACACATTCAGGAAAGTATCAATAACTTGAAGTTCATAGGAGTCAGAGCATGTGGGCATAAATTCTGAGTAATGATACATCAAGGTATTCAAAAGGAAAGAATTTAAAGTGATTGATCAGAGTTTAATACCTAAAGTAAGTCAGAGCATGAGTAACCATGAATTCTGAGTAATAATTATTAAAACATTGAAGAAAAACATCCAAAGATAGGACCCAAGAACTCAATTCACCATAGTTCAACACTTAAAGGAAGTCAGAGCATGTTCCTCCATGAATTCTAAGTAATAAGCATTAAAACTATGGAAGTAAAACATATCAAAGATAAAAGATAAAGCTCACTGAAGTACACTAAGAATCTCAGCTTCAGAAAAGTCCAACTGCTTCTGTATATATCAGTCCCTGCACAACATTTACAAAAGTAGTCTCGTTCTATAACATTTTCCAACCCTAGATGCATTACATCTCTTGCAATATATAGAGTTCATTACAAGCTTGGATTCCTTCCTCCATCATGAGGGGAATTCGAATTTCACTTGACCTGACACCTACTGATCCTTAAACAAACTATTAATTAGAACTAGTTGTTAACTAGCAATGTTAGTGACCTAATACATCTAGGAGTGTAACTCCTTACTATGATTACCACAACATTATCTAAACATTGAAAGCATTCTTGGACAGCTGCAAGCTCATGAAGTCGAATTTGATGAAGCCTCCCACGTTGTCACCTTACTGTTGATGACAAACCCTAGAAATTAGGGAACATGTTTCCCTGTTTTTAGGTTTAGGATCTTTGAAAATTAGCACGTGGGACAGAGCCTTTATCTTTTCATCCATGACATATTTTACGAAAATAAATGAGGCTTTTGTAGGCCATGATGTCTAGAACAAAAACCTCTCTTGGTTTTTTAAAACACTGCTCCAGTTGTCCAGAATATGTCCTTGAAAAACACGTGTAAAACAGGGAAAATCTGTTTGTGAAAAACTGCACCTACAGCAGTTTCGTAGCGCAATTTTAACCATAAATTCATCCCACCTCAGAACGAATTTGAAGAAACTGAAAGAGTTTTTTGTAGTTCAGTATATTAGGAAGAAAAGCCTCTCTAATTTTTCAAAATTGAGTTCTCAACTGCTCAGGAACCCTTCTGGAAGTTGACTACCTAAAACAGTTTTTCTGCTGAAAATAGGCTGCTTCAGTGATTTGGTAGCGCAAAACTAGTTTTTTACACTATCTGCGCTACGAAAACGTGGATTCATAGCTAGTTTCAATTTTTTTTTTTTTAAATGGCTAAACATATGATTTTTAAAACATGATATGGGACCCATAACGTGTAAAACAAGGTTATTGAACTTTATTTGATGATGGAAATGAGACTCTAACCCTATGACTTAGAATCTAAAAACCATAAAAGTGACTTAACCACCATCTAACATTATGACTTAGGAACAAATGTAAATTGTCCAAGTTTTAAAATTTTAGGGTGATAACAGTGGCTCCACTAGGGATAGTGTGCCCTTGTGGTACATTAAGAACCTATAGCTCTAGTGCCACTATCCATCCTCTAGAATAAAACTTTGAACTTTTGCCCAATCTGCTCTTCAAGCCTTTAATGATTTCTGTAAGAAGAATTCAAATTGCACCTACTGAAACAGATGCTCAATCAACCTACCCTGAGCTTATTTGCACATTCCTACCTACCCTATCAGCTGCAATCTCCACTTGTAGCTCAAGGAACATGAAACTTCCAATGAAGCCAGTCATCGATCGGATCTGACACTTGAATCTCTTGATTGTGCTTGAAACAAAAATAAACCAGATACTGAAATAACCAAGGTAGCATGAGGTGTAATTGTTCTTTAAGATGAAAATATAACTGGAAGCTTGAACAATAAATCTTTTCCATGTAGTCACCTATAGGGTCAAAAAACACATGGTGAGTTTGATGTTTCTTGTGATATTCTATAGCTTTAGACAACTCACCAATACTTTGATCATTTGCATAAGGCTTCAGCTGTGTGCTCTCAAACTGCTCCTCAAATTGATTTTCAAAAATAATGTATTCTTCCTCAATCTCAAAAGAGAAAGGAAACAACACCCTCTCTTTGTATTCTGCCATAGAAAGATTTTGAAAAGTATGATCATGATCATCAAGACTATATGATTGACTTTGACCTTGTAAACCTTCAATGTCTTTCTCAATGTTCTTAGCAACTCCATCCAAAAATTTCATCTTATCTTCTATCTTGCACTCAAATGATTTTAGATAAGAAGACAAGGACAAAGAAAAATTTTCATCTGTTTCTTCATTAACATGATCATCATTCCATTGTTTGAAACCTTGAATTGAAGGAGAGTTTGCCACCAACTCTGTTCTATCTATACATTCCTCCAAAAACATAAGTCAAAAGTATATAAATGACTTAATAGATTTGGCAGGAAAGTTTTCAATCCATTGTTTACATTTCCCTTGAAATGAATCATAGAACAACATCATGCAAACATCCTCATGTTTGACTCTAAGAAGCTTGGTAAAATCACAGAAATCTGATATATGCTTCAAAGTTAAACTCAAATCTTCTCCATTGAATTTTGGACCATTCCTTAGAAAATATGTATCCATGGGAAAATGATCAGGGAAACTATGAATTCCTGAAAAATTTATGCATGCATACCTTGAAATAAGAATGGTAGCATCTGAGTTCTTCATAACTCCAGTGGAATCACCATGAATCTATGAATTTCAAATTCTTCAACAATGGAGTCGCCAAGGTAGTTTTGCAACCTCGAAATATTTCTGAGTTCCTGCTACCTTCAGAAGTTCAGCTTCTTGATTTCAAGAATGATTAATCTTCAGACTCCTTGCAGACGCACCAAAATGTTATCATAAAACCTAGCCCTGATAGGCTGTGGACCAGGAATACCTTGTGTAACTCTTTCAAACCTACTTTTGTCTGAGGCTTAGCCTCCTCAACCTGAAAGGGCTCTCTCAAAGGGTTAATGATATTGATTAAAGATATGGATAGATGGCTAACTCTATGGTTTGTGATTTTATATGTTTATAGGTTGAAATATGGAGACTTTCTACCATTGGGCTATGGAGTCAGTGACAGAGATAAGGATAGAAAATAGCTCTTCTTATAAAATTGAGGCTTGTATACTTCAACGAAAGAGTGACACATTCAGGAAAGTCTCAATAACTTGAAGTTCATAGGAGTCAGAGCATGTGGGCATGAATTCTGAGTAATGATACATCAAGGTATTCAAAAGGAAAGAATTTAAAGGGATTGATCAGAGTTTAATACCTAAAGGAAGTCAGAGCATGAGTAACCATGAATTCTGAGTAATAAGTATTAAAACATTGAAGAAAAACATCCAAAGATAGGACCCAAGAACTCAATTCACCATAGTTCAACACTTAAAGGAAGTCAGAGCATGTTCCTCCATGAATTATAAGTAATAAGCATTAAGACTATGGAAGTAAAACATATCAAAGATAAAAGATAAAGCTCACTGAAGTACACTAAGAATCTCAGCTTTAGAAAAGTCCAACTGCTTCTGTATATATCAGTCCCTGCACAACATTTACAAAAGTAGTCTCGTTCTATAACATTTTCCAACCCTAGATGCATTGCATCTCTTGCAATATATAGAGTTCATTACAAGCTTGGATTCCTTCCTCCATCATGAGGGGAATTCGAATTTACACCTACTGATCCTTAAACAAACTATTAATTAGAACTAGTTGTTAACTAGCAGTGTTAGTGACCTAATACAACTAGGAGTGTAACTCCTTATTATGATTACAACAACATTATATAAAAATTGAAAGCATTCCTGGATAGTTGCAAGCTCATGAAGTCGAATTTGATGAAGCCTCCCACGTTGTCACCTTACTGTTGATGACAAACCCTAGAAATTAGGGAACATGTTTCCCTGTTTTTAGGTTTAGGATCTTTGAAAATTAGCGTGTGGGGCAGAGCCTTTATCTTCTCATCCCTTACATATTTTATGAAACTAAAGGAGGCTTTTGTATTCCATGATATATAGAACAAAAACCTCTCTTGGTTTTTTAAAACACTGCTCCAGCTATCCAGAATTTGTCCTTGAAAAACACGTGTAAAACAGGAAAAATCTGTTTGTGAAAAATGGCACCTATAGCAGTTTCGTAGTGCAAGTTTAACCATAAATTCCTCCCACCTCAGACCGAATTTGAAGAAACTGATAGACTTTTTGTAGTTCAGTATGTTAGGAAGAAAAGTCTCTCTCAGTTTTCAAAATTGAGTTCTCAGCTACTCAGGAACCCTTCTAGAAGTTGCTACCTAAAACAGTTTTTTTCTGCTGAAGAAAGGTTGCTTCAGTGATTTTGTAGCGCAAAACTAGTTTTTTACATTGTCTGCGCTATGAAAACATGGATTCATAGCTAGTTTCAAATTTTTTTTTTAATGGCTAAACATATGATTTTCAAAACATGATATGGGACCTATAACGTGTAAAACAAGGTTATTGAACTTTATTTGATGATGGAAATGAGACTCTAACCCTATGACTTAGACTCTAAAAACCATAAAAGTGACTTAACCACCATCTAACATTATGACTTAGGAACAAATGTAAACTGTCCAAGTTTTAGAAAAGTTTAGGGTGATAACACCCAATATGCATATTCTGCAAATCTATGTCTATATGTTATGGTTTTTTCTCTTCTCTCACAACCCCGTGAAGCTTCTCTTAATCACACACTTCCATTCATGAAAATATGGGTCCCTTCCCTTAGTTTCCGTGGTTAATTATGAATTCTCTAAAATGGGTACATAGCCCATACACTTGAGTACTTTTGGTACCACTTCCCTCAATCTTCTCATAACAACTAGTGGTTAGGTAGTTCAACAACCAAGTCATAAACTAGAACAATTAATTCAGTGTCAAACATAAACTTCCCTAGATCCCCCTTACAACTTCCCTCCTCCTCATGGCTTCTCACAGTCTGTATCAAGACTCCACCTCTTCATTATATGTTATTTAAATATAATTACAATTGTTCTAGGCCTTTCAGCCCATTTACATTTACTTTCCCATTTAGGTATCACTGACATAATTGATTGCAACTGCAATATAAATGGGGGATTAAAGGCCATGGTGTTACACAAAGATCTAATATAGTTGCATTCCACCTAAACAGAGTCTGTTAATTGGTTATAGTTGTGAGTAACGCTAAACTTCTCCAATTATTCCAACTTAGTAGAAATTGCCATCAAAGCAATATTTTTGGCTTAAATTGCCTCTTCTTACCTATGGAGAACTATGTGGAATTCATTCTCTTTTGGTTTATCCATATCATTCCCACTAGAAAGTGTTCACTCAAAACAAATAAAACTAGAGAAACAATAAGAAGAAAACTCAAACCCTATCAGCGCAAACTGATACAATAATTATTGGTTTCACTCAAGAATTGGAGATCCTTGAAAAGACAATGAGATTTTATAACAACAATTAAACCATTCAAAAGAATCACAAATAGGAGCTAAGAGTCAATGGGATGTCTGGCTAAGAGAAAGGCAAAGACTTGCACAAGAGCCTCACTAAACTCATAGTTGTTGGTCAAGCTAGGGAGCTGGCCCAAATTCCCGAGTGCTGCCAACAAAATCCACCCTTATGCCTCTAAGAATTGCATCCTCCTAGATTCAAACTCGATGATAAAAAGATTACCTCTGCTAGCAAACGATATCAAATGCTCCATGGAAAAGACAATCACAAATATCTAGTGGAAGCTCGAGGCACTACATTGAATGGCCATATGTTAGCCTACTTGAAGCAGGTGAAGGGTGTGAGGAAATGGCGTCTCACCTTCCAATCCATCATGTATCCAATAATTGAATTAGTAAGTGTGCCTTATGAAGTATGTGGAGGATGATGATCCAATTTCCATTTCATTAAGGGATTGAACTATGTTTAATTTCACCATTTTTAATTAACATCCAGAATGCAAGAGAAGATGCCACCTTTGCCCAATGATTAGGCTCGCCATTCAAATCATGCTTGGTGTGAGAAAAAACGATCAAATTGACTCGTTAAATTATTAATCTAAGCATGAGGGAATTAAGTTGGTTTCCTCCAAAGAATTTTTTGTCCACCATAGATTTAATTGTTAACATACAAACAAAAGAGTTATAACAAACAAAATGAAGCAATGATTGAACAATGATATGCATACATGATCCCGAGAGGTAATAGTTGTGCTCAATTTACTTGCGATGGTCTCTGAATTAATGGAAAATTTTGGTAGGGAGATTTTGATTGCATAAATTTCCGGGTGATTCCTAATCATTTTCACCACTCAAATCTTAAATTCTTAATTCAAAACTCCACATTCATGCTCATGCACTAATGTAGTATCAACAAGTGTTGCTTTTAATTATTCATCCCATCCTTCTAGAAACCATAATGTTTTTTTTTTTTTTTCAAATAAAATTCAATTGATTTCTGCAATATTTTAAACAAATTGCTAAAGTTATATATGCTTCTCACTACTTAAATTCAAAACATAATATATTTTTTAAAATAAATATCAAGATAACTTATGTGATACCCATTTCATTACCCAAAATTGTGTAATGTAAAAAAGAACATAATAATGATGGGGTGTTGTTGTGCTATTCAACAACCCCCCATTTGTTAATAGTAGTAGTCAATATTACATTAATAAATTGGGACCCTTTAAAAAATCCTTCCAAAAATAGGTTTAGAATTTAGGCATTTTCCTTACTAAATGTTGGAAAGAAACAAGATATCAATCAAACACCTTTTCAAAAACTAGTAAATGTCTGCCCGCATATGGCACAATCAAGCGTGATTGAAAGCCTTGCTAATCCACCAAATCTAGCGAAAAGTGATCGAAAGAGGACTCTGCGCTATAACACTTCAAAACTAGTATGTTTCTTATATAAACTAAGTCCTAAGGCATTTCTTATCAAAACTAAGGCTCGCATAGCATATTGTTATTTTTAGAAGGAACACCTTAATCAGTTACCTTAAAATGTGCGAGATGCAAAATTGAGATGTCAACATTTCCCTTATCACATCGCATTTCAAACATTTAAAAGAACACCACAAACTTACCATCCATCGAGATTGCGAAATGCGATTAAGACCCAGACCCACTCCCGAGATACATCACAAACAAGTATTTAGGTTTGTTGCTTAATAAAAGGGGCTTTACATAAGAAAACCTCATAAATGAGTTCTATTTTGGAAACAATAGTAAGTGTCCCGCATCTCGCATCTCGCAGAAACAAAATAAATGATAAGGAAAGCATACAAACATAGTGCGATAATGAGATCTGCAATATTGCTTCACAAATTGCAAAATTGACATTTTCGCAATTTAAAGGCTCGCCACCCTAGAAGCTTTCTTCCCGACTTACAATGCGGACATTAATGAGCATTAAAGCTAAGATATAACGAACCATTAGTGGGCCTTTAGTAAAGGTTAACGGCATTTGTGTGTGAAAAGCCATCTAACGTGATACGATATCTTCTCACTTGTGTTCAAATAAAACTCCTTTCTTATCACCTTTTCAAGTTATATGTATTATTCCATATTACGTTCATTCTTATCTTTGTATATCCGATAGCTGTTGTTTTTCTCCATTTTCAGGAAAAATCCACAGAAGGAGTCTTTGGGAGCAATGGCAAAGAAGGGCAAGGCAGTTGCATCTAAGAAGTCAGAAATGGCTCCTTTATTCACATATACTACATGCAGCAGAGAAGGAGGGACCTCTACATGGGAAACCATGTATGGTTTATTAGAAGAAGAGGAACCAAGACCTCCGGAAAAAAAAGGTCACAGCGTACGGTCGTGTTTCCTTAGATGCCACCATTTTTTAGATGGCATGCTCATTTCTTCATTGCATAGTTGCGCGCCCAAAGATAATCCCTTATAAAGATATGGTCAAGTGGATTATTGATCAAGACGACATCTCAGATAGAGAATTTAAGAATAGAAGCCAAGAGGTTATGGGATCTTTTTTCGCCAGACAACCTACGGCTTATGTACCACCTACCAAAGGCACAAAACATCTACAACAAATAGTTCCTTGAGAAGTTCTCCAAAGAGAACAAGGACCTAGTGGATGTCACCCAAACCTGGTCTAATAATGAGGGTAAGATCAAAAAGGACAAAGCGGGTATGTACTCTGCTGCATCTATTTCTCCTCCCCATAGTTTTGCAGTAGCCATGCTATGTAGGATGTTTGGCAAGCCCGATAGTACTAAATTTTCTCCAAAATGGCTGCCATTAATAGATGCAGTCGTAAATGCAACCATAATGAATTGGGCCCAAATTTTGTCTGATAATTTAGCAAAGGCGACAATCGATTATAGGAGGAAAAGGAGTATCTCTTCGAGGGTTTACCCTCCGTTTTTTATGAGTTCTTATGTGATGGATACAATTTGTTTTGGTTCAAAATTTCCTATCATGGGATGGAAGTAGACCGTGAAGGATCCACTTCCCATTCATATATATCATAAGGACATGTGGGAGTCTCAGTTTCACCCGCATTTTTACAAATTTTGTCATGGAGTCATGATGCCCATCCATAAACAGGTTTACAACCCATATGCCCCTAGGTTTTCTAAGGAAGCCGAGGTAGATGTCCTCCTAGTAGCTAGATGGTTTGGGGAGGAAACATTCACATATATCAGGGTATTTGGGAGAATTACCTCACCGAATGTCCTCCCATACCATGTTCTAGACAAATTGATGGCTAGAGAGATAGCCTATCAAACAACTAGTGAGGGTGGACTGAGCAAAGGATCAAAGGAAGCGAAAAAGGCCATTTGGCCTACATTTCTGTTACAGTGTGGAGCAATTGCGCTGCACGATCTAGGGCATGCATTAAAAGAAGCGAAGATCATGCAATCTCTAAAATTACTTAAATTCCTAGGAAGGCAGTATGACCCAAATGGCACTACCAAAGACTTCACTACCATGGTGAAAGTGAAGGTATTCAGTCATGAGGACGATGCATTTGATGACATATTCCTACAGAAAGAGACATTCACAGAGGTGAAGCACATGTCATCACTACCTTTTGACCTAGAAGAGCTTGAAGCCTTTCATGGATACAGAGAAAGGATATTGTTAAAGGTCCCATTGGACCAATTACTGATTGAACCAATAAGGGAGGCAACTCCCAGCGTAAGCCTAGAAGGGAGCTCTAGAGAAAATTCTAAAGATGATTCCGAAGCAGAGTCCCAAGAGAATTATACCAGGGAGTCAGAGGACCCAGAGCCAAAGTCACATTTGGGGGAAGCAAAAGTAAGAAGTTAGAAAAGGATACAGTCGAATCTACAGAAAAGACATCTAAGCAAACCTTAGCTAAAAAATAGGTTGAAATTCACTCCACCTCCACTTAGTCAAAAAAAACCCCGTGATTGATTTAGATAAAGAATGGGAGCATTTTAATAAAAATCTCCATATAGAGGGACAAGCACCTGAGCCACAGACTCCACAACACAAAGCAACTCAAGAAGTTACAGCAGAGAAAACTATAAGTACTCAAGAGGCAGAACACATTCCTGCCACTCTTACCTCTGAAATTGTTTTGAGAATTGAGGAGATTCCTCCTTTAGATGTATTCTATAGCCCAACCCACAAATCTGTCATCAAAAGGAAAAGAAAGAAGAGAAAGTTGGATGATACAGTTGCTACTACTCCCGATAATGAGCCGATGAATATTGTATGGAAAGACTCACCCATCGACCCATCTGACAACCTTACTAGACTTCTCAGTTTGCAAGAGCCTACACTATAGCGACTATTGATAAAGCAACATAAGTACAAATGTTGCTCAGAGAAAAGGAAAATAAAATTTTGTTGTTGGAACAACAATTAGAGCACGAAAAATCTAACCAACAAGCAGAATTGCAAATATCCAAGCTCCAACAAGAATTCAAGCAGATGCAAATAAAACATCTAGCGAGTTTAGCAGAAAAGGAAGCGCAAATACAAGCATTAACAGATAAGTATAAGGAAAATCCAAATATTGATCAGTTTATAATTGAAGCGCTCAACCTTAACTCCCAAATAATGCACCAAAAATAAATTATATGCCAGAAGATCTCACAATTGAGTCCTTATTGCGAGACTAGTGACAAGTTAATGATTCAAGTTGTTGACATGAGAACCGAATATGATGAAGTCTTGAAAAGAGTTTTTGACTTCATCACCTGGCAGAATTCAGAAGATGGGAGGAAGGCTGACTTTCCTATACTGGAAGAGTCACATAAAGAAATTTTATTTGCATACTAGGATTCTCAGCTTAGACAAGCAGAAAAGGTAACAACAGTCGCAGCAGTAGCAACAAACACTGTTATTGAAAACATCAATGAAAATTTACACAGTGTGAACATGGCGACAAAGGCTGTACCAAGTTTTCTTCTGAATGTCAAACAACTTGAACAACAGCGGAGGCAGGCAACAGGGGAAAAAGAGGAAGCAATTAAGCAAATGACTAGGTTAAACTGGGAAGCGTACTGGCAATATTTAGTTAAACCTTACAGCTAGTGGATGATCCTACGATGCCTAACCTCTTCCATGTAGAAAATGGTGCCAACATTGACTGATGTCGTGTTCATTGGGCAGTTGAAATTTGTTATCAACAATCGATACGGCTCAAACTCATGATGGACATCTGCGATCTCAAAGATCAAACGCAAAGGAGTTAGTCACCATGTTTTATTTCTATTTTTGTTTTGTTTTGCACAATTTGAGGAAGGTCGTTTAAACCTCCTCAATATTTTTGTAATAATCTATTATTAGGATTTATAGTTTACTATTTAAACCCCTCTCATGCATTTAGAGAGGGGTCCAGAAATTTTACAGAAACAATCTTCAAAACATGCACTTCTGTCCCTTTGAGGAAGTTCTAGTGAAATGAATGGAACATGATTTATTTTATCTTATCTGGAATCTTCTACTGAAATTGTACTTTTGTACTCTTAGATGGTGTTGGATTGAGTGGAAGTAGGTCGATATTGCTGAAACACATGAGAAGAACTTATTACAAATGGTACTTTTATCTTGTGCTTTTGTTTTATTTATGTATTAAGCAATAATTTCTCTTAAAATTGTTTATGTATGAAAGTTTAAAGCTTGGTTAGCATTATTGCCCTTTTGTATGGTGGTGGCCTAAATTTTATGCTGAATATATGAATAATTTCTTATGCGATATATATTTCACAATCATTTCGGCTAACTATTTATTTGAAACGATTATTGTTAAAACGATTTCACTTCTTATTGCAATTGAATGATATTTATTACCAATTGCTTTAGGACATTATTGTAGATCGCATGTTTCAATTTTATTCCCGGGTATAGTCATAGCTAGATAGTGTTTAAATTAGGATATATGCATGTGATTATTGGTTTAGAATAGATTACTTTTATCTTAAACATTCCTTCGAACTATCATATATCACCCCATCAACACTATCATAATTTATATTAGGAAACTAGTCCCATTATCCCCAGTCGGAGCCACTACACCAAACGGAAAAGGAACTGCTAACCAAGGTCCGGACCGGGCGGTTTTCCCCCAATGTTGTAAGCAACGATTTTCGAGGCATCAAAAGGTGCCAACATTGATGCTATGAGTTGAAACCTATCATATATCACCCCATCAACACTATCATAATTTATATTAGGAAACTAGTCCCATTATCCCCAGTCAGAGCCACTGCACCAAATGGAAAAGGAACTGCTAACCAAGGTTCGGACCGGGTGGTTTTCCCCCAATGTTGTAAGCAACGATTTTCGAGGCATCAAGAGGTGCCAACATTGATGCTATGAGTTGAAACTTTATTATGAGATGTAACACTTTAGTTTATTATAATAAAATATGGTAGAACTGAAGGAAGGAGGAAGGGGGGGCAACCAACAAATTATGAGGTCTTTAGAGGAAAATACATATATTGAGTTAATAATTCCCTTAATGTGATGGTTGGGAAGATGAAGGGTTAAAGTGTGTTTATAAAAATGAAAGAGAAAAGCCATTGAGGAGCTTTTTCTTTTTGCCTTTTTGTTTTGAGCATTACTCCATTATTCTTCTCATACACTCATTTTTTCCCTCTCACACTCAAAAATTGAAATTGGTATGAGAATTAGTGACAACTTGTGTAACAAGAATTGAATAAATTGTAGTGATTTTTCCTTGGACTAGATCACTTTGAGGACTAGGAGTTGTCATGTTTGTGTGTGACACAAAGAGCATTGAAGAAGGGAGAACTTAGGGACTACAAAGATCAAAGAAGGATTCTCTTATGTTGTGCAAATCTACATTGTCATTTGTGAATGTCTATGGGCCTCATTAAGGAATGGAAAGGTTGAACGCTAAGATTCTTTCCTATGTGTGGAGGAGAGTGGCATTCACTTTTTGTGTTCAATCTGGTCCAAAAACTATTAGAAAATAAAAAGGCAGAATTTTTTTCTTTGTATAGATAATTAATTGTGATATTCTTATGCTTTTCTTATGTTCCTCTTTTATCTTCTAGTTCATCAAGCAATTACCAAAACAATAGCACAAATATCACAGACACTAGATGTAGGAGGATAGTTAGGGAAAACCCCTATCTAAGGGAAAACCCAATCAACAACCCTTCTTTAATAACTTCACGAGATAATCCAAGACTCTTGACTTAGACACAAACTTCCTCCACACCAAGTCAACCTTTTATTTCTTCTATAGATGATAACCCTTTCAATAACTTTGACATAGCATCAACAACTTGTAACAACAACAGAGCTTCAATGCAGCAAACAACTTCGACCCAATAGTTAGCCCAACAACAAATTCGACCTAGTGGTTACCCCAACAACAATTTTGACCAGTAGTCAACCCAGCAACAACTTCGAATCAACAGTTACCCCAGCAACAACTTCGACCCAACAGTTAGCCCAACAACAATTTCGACCCAAAAGTTAGCCTAGCAACAACTTCGACCCAACAGTTAGCCTAGCAACAAATTCGAACTTGCAGTTAGCTCCAAAAGCTAGACTTTGACCCTCCAGTAGTAGACCAGAAAATCCACACGCGTGAGAGATAGATGACCGAAAAACTTTAATCTTGATATTTCCAGCACTTCTCCTCCTCTTGGAATTTCAAACTTTTTTTGCCTCCTTCTCTTGGATATTGAACTTGTGAGTGAGTGTGTCTACCAAACGAATTCGAACTACTTGTATATATAGGCTTCTCGTGAGGTCCAATTATCCACTTTGAGGCCGACTTGGTGTGGAGGTGACAAATACCTTATTTGACTCAATAATAAATATTTTTACATGATTCAAAAGCCCAAGAAGGGTCTCTGTAAATGGAAAATGACTCTAATTAAGAATATATCCTATAAGTCCTTAATGGGAACTTTGACTTAAAATGTGATGACCCAAGCATGAAACCCATGCTTTAATAAGTCATAATAATAATAATAAAATATTATTTTTCTTTCTTTTGATAAATACATTTCATTATGACTCAAATACAATTTATGAAGACCGAACCTAGTTACATTCTTCAACACTCGCTCTTAACTAGGGAGGTATTCATACATATATAACATACATGGAATATCTCAAAACATAGGAACCATGCAGAGGAACTTATGGTGTCACGAACTAGATTCCTGACCAGGGAAATCTATCCGAGTGGGACTAAGATGGACTAAAGCTTTTAGCCGCTCTAGGTACCAATAGGCTTACTTGCTAACCAACAACCCAGGGATCTAGGTGCGTAATGCAAGGTTAGATCTCTGTGACCAACGTCGCCCTCCCTTCTACTTTGGGAACTAGACATCAACAAATATGTCGTCTAAGTGTCCTCCCAAGCATTTTACACACTCAGTGCCTCAACACATGAAATCTCTCTAACCCCATGCATGCTTTTCAAAAACTTCGAGAGATTTACCTGAATAGTCACAACCCCAACTTTTCAAATACTCATGAGTAAACACAAACCTTTGGGGTATTTTGACTTCTTGATCCTGCCTAATTCATCACAGTAGGACTTCAAGGCTTTCCACACAAATATTGACAAATGTTTCCTCAATCATTTAACTTCCTTTCCTACTTCACATGCAACAAGAAATCATGCTTTCGTTCTTTCAACAACACCTCAATATGCATTCTCCAAATTCTTCTTTAAGGCGTCCATCATGACTATAATATGCCTTGCGTCTCAACTTGAGAAATATTCTTCCTTCTATCTCGACTAACTCTTAACTAATGGAGATCAACTTCTTTCTATGATTTCCATTATTCTTAGCATAGCCATCTTTATCATCATTTCATATAACTTCCTTCATCATGCTTATCTTACAAATATCTTGAAGATCATGTACCTGCACAACTTAGACAACAAGTACAACCAAATATATACATATAGAAGCATGGAGTTAACTATATCAGAATCATGGAAGCATTAAATACCAAAACTTAGTTATGTTCATAATCAACAAGAGACACATACTTATATATTTCAATTTCTAGCTCAGCTTAGGTTATAACCCCTAAATCACATTAGTAACTCAATCAAAATATCAGTCTCATTATATCTAGGGTCTCGATATTTCTTCTAGAGATATAACACACTCTACTATAATATTGCAAACCCTAGAAAAAATTCAAACAAGTATAGTTATACAATGCATCAAACAACTTTAGAATTCATATGTTAGACTTGTACTAGGATTTAATGAAAACCCTATATTCCATGCATGAGACACTAAGTCTTAGATGTCAAACATCAAAGCCAATCACAACACAATCTAAGGTTTCAACTAAATTACCAACTTCTACTAGGGTTTGTTGCAAACCCTAGATTTTATTATCACATTAGAAACAATATCATCTCATCATATCCTCGAATATCAAACTTCTACTAGGGCTTAGTTACAAACCCTATAACTTGTCAACAAATAGGTTAACCCAAATACATATCTAGGATAATCATGCACAAGCATATAATAACATATATAGGACAAACCCAAGTCACAAATATCAATAAATTTAAAGTCAAACATATAACCATCTTTATTAGGCCAGGGTTTTGATGAGACAGATAAACATACAACTAAGGTTTCATTCCTAGGAGCTACCTCTTAATACATAAGGATTTTACTCAAAACCTCAAGGTCTAGGAACACATTACCATCCAACCCTAAAGGACTAGGGTTTCCATAATAATACCAAGGCTAACACATGACATTACCATCAAAGCCCCAAACATCAAAAGAGTAGTATTTTATAGGCTTCATTAGTAACCCCTGAGTATACTAGGGTTTTCACATTATTATTGACATACCCTTAGGTTAGGGCTTTATAGAGAACCTATTAGGTTTCTACAACCATAATTATTTTAATGAGGGTAGATTCAATCTAATAATTGATCTTCCCAAACAAGAATTGTCACGCGGAATCAGTCGATCTTGCGGACAAGACAGACCTTCCTAGAATCTAATGAAGACCTAATGACAAACAAACCAACCAGACACTATCTTTC
>APFE030300991.1:82286-132308 GCA_000404065.3 Pinus taeda | reverse complement strand
GATTTTATATAATTAGTATTTAGGATTGTTACCATAATTTAGATATTTACAAATGTACAAATAATATAAATATAATTTAAAAAATAATATTATAATATAGATATTTATATTTGGAATTTGTAATATTGTTATAATATAAATATGTATATTTATATTTTGTAAGGATTTTTTGAATAGCTAGGATTTATGGTAATAATATTAAAAAAGATAAAAAAAAATCTAAATTTAACCTAGATACTTACCTTTTTTTCAAGAGGTCCACCCAAGGTTCAAGTAGGTCGACACAAATTGTTGCATGAAATTTGCCCAAAGAACAAATGGGCATCTCTAGTGTTTAAGTGTGTAGAGCTAGGCAATTCTCACAAAAGAAGGTGACTAGACATCTCTAAGTAAAATGTTTGGTTCATTTAAGATTTTAAAAGTAGGCAATTCTCACAAAAGAAGGTGCCTAGACATGTCTAGGTAAAATGTTTGGTTCATTTAAGATTTTAAAAGTAATTTGTTCTGACTTTCTTTTTATTTTGCAGTTATATTTTTACTCTTCACATTTCTTCCACCGAATTCCATGAAGTTAATGGAAAAGAAATGCTTACAAAGAAGATTGCACAGGATGCAACGACTTTTAGGATGCTTTTTCAATTTCAAAAGAAAGGAAAATTTCCCTTAGATGTAGCAGCTTCAACCATGCTTATTGAATTGCAAAAGCATTTTCAATAATACTTTATGAATTTCAAAGGAAAGAATTTTTAGGACTTGGCTCTTATCAAATTTCCAAAGATTTAATTTAAATGAAAGTATGATAAATTAGTTGCCTAGACTTTAATAATAAGTGCTTCTAGTTTATGTCCAAGTTTTGTATGCAATGAGTTGTAATTAGTTACCTTTATAAGCTAGTTAAATTCAACTCTATATGTTATGCCTTATGTGTAATTATTTACAACCATTGGTATATATCAACTATGCAATTATTATTTTCCTTATTCATGTTTCCTAGTTATAGTTTAGCACGTACTTATTGATTGATTTTATGTACATTTTGGTTGGCTATTCTAATTCAATTATAATCTACGATGTTTATTTTTGTATGGAATCTCCTAATGCAATTATGTTTGTACGATATGCACAAAGTGAAATTCATTCACTTGGTAATTCCAAAGTCAAAAAATTGTAATTCTATAATTATAATTTTATTTTATTTTTTATTTCTTTTTCTTTTGAATTTAGATCAAAGATTGAAAATGTTTTATTTTTTCCATTTAATTTTTACCAATTTAATTTAGTATATAAACATGCAATCAAATTTGTTTTACAGTTATGCTTTTACTATTCATATATTTTGAATAGGATTTGAAAAGTTAGTGGAAAAGAAATGCCTACAAAGAACATTGCCCATATTAAGGAATTTTAATGATGCTTTGTGAATTTCAAAAAGGAATTATAGGACCTGAATCTTATCAAATGCCTTAAGATTTAATTTAAATGAGAGTATGATAAACTGGTTGTCCAATATCACAATTGTAGATGATAAGTGTTTCAAGTTTATTTCCTTGTTTTGTTTTGTTTTGAATGCCTTGCAATGAATTATTTTTATAACCTAGTTAAATCCAATTCTATTTCTTGTGCCTTGTTTGTGATGATTTGCAACCATTGTTATATATATATTATATATTATGTGTAGTGAATATTTTTTATTTATTCTTGTTTATTTTTTGATTTTATATACATTTTGATTAGGTATTCTATTGTTACCATGTTTTATGATGTTTACTTTTATATGGATGGTCCTAATGCACCAATATAGAAATATGTATTTATATGATATGCACATAATGAAAATTCATTCATTAAGTAACCCCAATTTCAAAAGAAAAAGTTTCATAGTTATGTGTGTGTGTGTGTGAGATAGAGAGAGAGAGAGAGAGAGAGAGAGAGAGAGAGATTTGTGCATTTAATTTTTGTCAACTTAATTTAACATACAAATATAACTATTTTCTTATTAAATATCAACAATTTTTTAATTTATAAGATATATTCTCACTGCATATAGATACTATTGGCTCCTACTTTTATCTTCTTCCTACTATATTTGAACAGTCATAAAATTTAACAAAAAATCATTCTTTCATCATAGATAGAATTTGTTACAAGTATTCATCAAATTTATGTCGTTTTCATCACAAATGGAATTTTCTATAACATTCATATGTATGCTCCCATGGCTTTTATTCCTCACTATTAGCTGAGGCTCTCAACTATTCCCCATGACATTTGGCCTTCGATATAATGAAGACTAAATCCCACACAAATTAAAATTTAAATCTCATACTTTTCTATCCTCTCTTGTTATAGAAATTTCAAATTGCATAAATTCTTAGAACCTAAATTTCAATCTCACTACTTTCAAACTCACATCCTCATTTCAAGATTTTTTTGCAACTAAATTAACTTATAAAATATATAATTTTGTTTTGAAATTTCTCATAGCCATATATGAATTACTCTCACAACATCTTCATTTCCAGATTTGTTTGCAATTGAATTAACTTACAAATATATAATTTTGTTTTTGAAATTTCTCATAACTATACACTAAAATTTAGTGTTTTTTATAGGAGTAGTATATTAGTTTATTTTGAAAAATATATCCATGTTAATTCAACTCCTAAAAAATGGAAATAAATTTCAAATAATTTTTGTAAGAGTATTTTGTTCTTATCTACAATTAATATTTCAAAAATTTCAATGTTTATGTACATATATATATATATAGATAGATAGATAGATATGAAATTCATTATAGAAGTGTTTTGATCTTATATTGACATCTTTCTATATGGATGTAATTCAAGAAATGTATTTGTTGTCCCTCCATCCATGATATCTAGTATATTAGTTGATGTATACTCATTTTTCATAATGAAAAAATACAAATGGTTAAAATGATTCTTACAAAAGGGATTGTTATATAACATCACATATCATGCACAAGAATTGAAGTAGAGCCTATAAATATTGAAATATTCCTAAAGTTTCCAATTCCATCAACACATAAAGTGCATATTTTTTAGGGCGTATAGGTTCTATTTCATGCTATTATACACACAAATATTTTCCAATGACATAAGAAGCATGTTAATTGGATTCTATATGCAAACGTTATTCCACTCAGTTCACCTTCATGTTTTCACACCTAGAGATCGAGACGATGTAGCGCCAAGCCCCATTATTCATTAAAAAGGGGCTAACAACATGATTATGATGTAAAAGACTCTAGAAGAGTTTATATTGTAACTCTAGTTAAGATTTAATTTACTCAATGTGAACCACTAGTGGGCTATTAGGCTATGTTATAACTAGGCCACTAGGCGGAAGAGACATTTCATTCTTTCAAGATAATTTTGTTCCATCACTGAGAAAAGATAGCCATGAGTAATAAGAGGTATAGAACACAAAGTGTATATGTGTATTGTAGCATCCCATGGGCCAGAGGATGTAAAAGACTCTATAAGAGTCTATATTGTAACTGTAGTTAAAAGTTGACATAGTCAAAATTAACTACTAGTAGGCTACTGAGCTGTGTTATAACCAAGCCACTAGGAGGAAGAAGAATTCCATTCTTCCGAGAGCATTTTTTTCCATAGCTGAGCAAAGATAACCAGGAGCAATAGGAGGTAGAGCCCACAAAGAGGATTTGTGCATTGTAGCAACCCACAAGCCACATGCATTACTTCATTGTACCTACAACCATATTTCCAGGCAGAGGAAGAGAGTGAAGCAACCTCACCTTCCAACTGGGTTTTCTCTCAAAAGGGTTTCCCAAAGAGCATAAATTGTGTCTTATGTGTGTGTAAGATTATTTTGTCATTCTCTACCTTTTTGCATGATTTCCATTCGCATGCGTTCACTAATTATAGTTAAATATATAGATCTTAAAGTTTAATAAAATTATAATAGTGTAGAATATCATATTTTTAAATATAAATATTATCAAGAAGATGTTAGTGACGAACTAATCGAGTGGATATCCATTATAGTTTATGGATAATCAATTTATTAATTTCTAACACAATTTATTATTTAAAAAAAAAATCAGGTTTTGAAATTTCAGAGTGTTTTTTTGAAAATTTGCAAACTAGTGCCATGGATCTATTTTGAAAGAAAAAAAATAATGGCCAACAGAATCAAAGATAGCTATGATCGCTACGATAGCTACGATTGCCCAAGCTAGTTTGTTTCCATTCTGCATGTAAATAATTTTCAATATTTGTTATTAATGAATTGAAGTTTACTTTTCATTGTAGCTTTATGTTTTTGTTTAAATTTGTATTTCATTTCGTTCTTTCATAAACCTATATTAGAGGTCCCATAAGTTTCATGCAACCAATAGATGACCAAAATAGTGTATACTTTTAAACTGTGATTCTACAAAAGCTTTTGGAGCAACAATCTGATTCCATGCCACTAAATTCCATTCATTGTTATGCTTCATGCCAAAACAAAGAAATGAAAAATCAACTTGTGAATATTTTTTTGAATACCTTTGGGCACCCATGTAATTGAGGTCTAATAAACAATTATACTTACAAGAACTGATTTAACCAAGACTATGCGCTCACCTCTTAACAAAATCCTATTGGTCGAAATAGAGATCCGACCTTCCACTGTCTTAATCATCCACAACCAATCAATGAAATGGTAATCATTTGGTTTAAGTAATAAGGAATAGATGTTTTATGCCATCTTCAATCAATTTTAATTGGAAATGGAAGTGTTAATGAGTATCATCCATTATTATTTAAGACAAACATATAAAAGAAATAGTAGACTTCGGGTTACTAACCATCATGCAAGTAAGAAGGGAGAATTTTTCTAAAATTTCTGATATTTCTCGAAGGAAACATACTTCTCTAAGAACAAAAATAAAAACACCTTCATCAAACAATAGATGTTAAATTGATACATTATGTGATATATTAATGCCTTCCAACCTTCCCTTTTTTTATGGCATCTCAAACGAGCTTGTTAAATGCATCCACTACGAGAGGAAAGAAAGGGGGAGATAAAGGAAACCCATGACACGTGCCACAATAAGGATTAAAAAAATCCAATGGATGACCATTGATAAGCACAATGTAATTAGAAGAAGTAATACACCCGATAATCTAGTTTAGAATAGCACGATTTAAGCCAACACAGATGAGAACCAATATTAAGAAGGTCTAATCCATATGAATATAGGCTTTATATAGATTGATTTTAATAACAACAATAGGAATGTTTTTGTTTTTATAGAATGACGTGCTCAGTAAGCTAGAAAAACAACCTTGTGTATTTAACGATTTTGTAAAAGATGAATTGTTACTTTATAATGATCAGACTTAGAATAGGCTTCAGTCTAGTTGCAATGATTTTGGATATCAACTTATAAGCCACATTGCAACAAGAGATAGGGTAGAAATCATTGAAAAGATATGCTTCCTACATCATAGGAATTAGGGCAATAAAATAAGAATTAATGGCACCGAATACCAAGCTTGACCTCTTAGATTCTCTAAATAACCTTTAATACATCCTCTTTGATGAAATAAACAAAACACAAAGAATTCCATTCTCATATGATTCAAATTGAGACTTTTCTCCTTTTGCATTGATAAAAGGGCTATTTGAACTTCCCCTTCAATAACTTCTTGCAAAAGGGAAGCATTCATGTCCTTGGAGATGAAAGAAGGAAATATAGATAAAAAAGCTAGTAGCTCTAAAATAGGGCATCCTCTAGGGTGAGTGAAAAGCGATTTAAAGAATTAAACACAATGTTGAGAAATATCCTAAAGAGATGAGAAAGAATCCCCCTCAATTTCTTTCATATAGCATATAGTTTTCACATTCCAATGATGGTTGGCATAATTGTGGAAAAAAATAGTATTATTTTCTCCTTATGAGATCTATATAAGATGCCTCTTTAATCTCTAGGTCTCGTCTTCTTTGTCAAGGATATATCTCTTTTTGCGTTCAAGGGAATATAATGCTTCGATGAATTCAAATAACAAGGCACAAATATTTTGATGAATACAAAACATTAATTTTGTCTTCCATCTCCTTCAACGTATCTCTAATGAGTTTATTAACCATTGAAATCATTCTTTTTAGAAGAAAAATACACACACATTATATCATGGTGATCAATACTTTATAAACCGGGATAAATGCTACCGTAGCCATACAAATTAAATGGATAGTAAATTCCTATAGCCATAAATCAATAATCAACATGAAAACACTTACAACTCGACACATCTCAAATTGCTAAAATTTTAAAAATCACAAACACTAATTAAATTATAGCTTTATTTTTAATTTTGTTGTTTTTCTTGATGATAAAAAATCTTTCATTCGAATTTAAAAAAGAATAGCATACAAAACTGGTCTCAATAGTCCTCACACTCTAATTACGACCACAAATTTTGAGATTGGGGGCTAGAGGATACCAAAATGGACACTTCACATACATTATTTTCGTAAGGCATTGAAACTGTAGCATACTAGGAATAACAAAAAGGGAGACCAAAATTGACAACAACATATCAAGGAGGGGAGTAGGGGGGAAGTTCATGGGGAGATGCGAAGTAACCAACATGATCATGAATGTGGAAATGTTCCACTCGTGCTTCCAAGCTGCAATGATGATCATTGGTGCGACGATGACTACGATGGAGACTATCTGGTTGAGCTGTAATTTCATTTTGATTGTATTGAATATTAGTAAGATAGGTCGATATTTCATTTTTATCATCATAGTAGTGTTCCTTGAATATGTCCAAATCAATTTGGATGTTTCGTAGTTGCTCAACAATGGATTCCATAGAAGCAGAGGCCTCCAAGTAGCCTAGAGAGAGAGCAAGAGAAGTAGCTTATGCACCCTCTATTTCGTGGTTGGTTGAGTTGGTGAAGGATGATTTGTGTCTAGGTTCGGGGTGCCATCCTGGGCATCCTGGCCCCTTGCTTTGTTGGAGACCATGGTTAAAGATATGCCCTCCAACAAAGCGCCTAATCCAGATGGGTTCACCTCCAAGTTCTTCAAGGCTTGTTGGTAATTTCTGGGTCCAGATATTGTAGAGATGGTGGAAGTGTCCTGACAAATAAGAAAGTCATGATCCGGATTGAATGCAACTTTCCTCACCCTAATTCCAAAATCAAAGGAAGCCAGTACCCTGAGTGGATTCAAGCCTATTACATTTTGTAATGCAATTTACAAGATCCTTCCTTGCATCATGGTTCATCGGTTGAAACCTATTCATCACCACATAGTTAGCTAGGAGCAGTCGAGATTTGTAGAAGGGAGGAAAATACTAGATGGCATAGTCTCATAACATGAACTATCCATTCACTTAAGCGACATAAGAAGCAGGAGATGATACTAAAGATGGATCTTTCTAAAGCCTACGCCCATCTTAGTTGGACATGCCTTCTCTCAGTCGTGATATATTTTAGGTTCGTAGAGGGATGGCTCTATTGGATTCATTCAATGATATCCACACCTTTCTTCCCAATTTTGGTTAATAGGGTCCCTTCCCCCACTTTTTGATCTTCGAGGGGTCTCAAACAAGCCGATCCAATATCACTATTTATATTCATAATAGCTTTTGAAGGGTTGAGTGATTTAATCAAGACATCCAAAGTCAACAACTACGTGAAAGGAATACACCTCCCTAGAACATACATCTCCATGACCCACCAACTGTTTGTCGACAACAATCTATTGCATGGTGAACCCAAGGTTCAAGGAGTAGTAGCAATCAATGGGATCCTTGTGGAATTCCAAATGGCCTAAGGTATGCTCCTTAACATGCACAAATCCCATTTTTATTTTTTTACTACTCCTTGTCTAATCCAAATCTTTTGGCTCGCACCCTAGGATATTTTATATGGACCCTCTCGACAAAATATCTCGAAGGACATGCTACTTTTCTAAAAAAATTCCTTCAAGCTATCTCGCTCTACCACCTTTCTATTCTTCCCACTCCGAAAATAATATATTGATATTGACTGTTATGTTTAGGAACTTCTTGTAGCATGGTGCTACACTTGGAAAAAAATGGCCCCTTGTCACCTGACATACACCCTGCCTCCCAAAAGTCTAAGAAGGTCTTGGTTTGAGGGATCCTGAGGATTTGAATGCAACTTTAGGGGATAATCTCTAGTGGAGATGGATTCAGGGAAAACAGATCAATGGAAAAGGATCTAGTCACATAAATATTAGAAAGTTAAAACCCAATGAGAGTTACTATGATATACCTCCTACCCCACAAGATCATCGATATGGAACTTGGAAAATCCTAACTATCCCATTCAATATCACTCTTTTTGGGAAATTAAGGAAGGAAATTCAACTTTATTTTGGGAGGACTCATGGGAGCAACTCCCTCGATTGAATAGAGAGCCCTCCCCTGAAGGATATAGAGCTCATTCTTCAACCTCACAGTGAGGGATGAGTAGATAACTACTAGAAGGTGAAACCTCACCCCCAGGGCTGGAGAGAATGGAAAACAACAACTGACTGGCACCTTGAGGCCCCGTAGGAAGCACAATAGAACCTCTCACAATAGTTGAATTAGATACGAATCCTTGTCTCACTAGCTCCAAACAAGCTAAGACAGGGATACTCAACATCTAGATCCTTCACCCTCAAAGAATATTATCTCATCAAGACAATGCACATACGATGCCTCATCGAGGAATTTGGAGCTCCATTTGGGGGGGAAAGGTTTGGCCTAAGGTGGTTCATTTTCTCTAGCTTGTTGGGCATAAACGAATACTCATTTGGGACCGCTTGTCAAAAATATTCCTCCTGTGCCCCCTCTGTAAAAACCAAGAGGAGACATTAGAGCACCTTCTAAGTGCATGCCCAAATGCGGGAGAACTATGGAATTTGGAAACTTCCCTTTTAGGCCCCTACGAACACAACCAAGAAGATATTATGGAGATGATTGAAAACTAGCCACAAAGTTGATTCAAGAACCTGGTTTTTAACAGAGCATGGTGCCTAACCTTGGGATTCATCCTATTGAACATCTTGAAAGAAAGGAACCGAGCCATATTTTAGGATCAGACTCCCTCCAACACCTCCATTTGGGGGTTAGCCAAAGACAATGCTAGGGAGACAATCCAATTAGAGAAATGGGATCCATATGGTTGGAAAGCTACTCCTCTGGAGTCATCCATCCTCCTCTCCCTTAATCTATCTCAAGATATGATCCTACCCCTTCCTTATCTAATTAGGGACCCTCTTCGATTAGCTTCGTTTTTTTTCTCTCGGCCTCCTTCAGGTTGCATTTAAATCAACTTTGAGAGAGCATCCAAAGGAAACTCTGGTCCTGCGGGTTATTGGGGAATCTTGCGCAACTCTTGGGGAGACTCAATAGGAATATACGTAGGGTATTATGGTCACACCACCAATAACGTAGCAGAACTCACAACGTTGGAGAAGGGTCTTATTTTAGCTGACAAAAAAATTACTTAAGGATCCATATAATTAGGGATTCCAAAATGGTGTTGTTGATGACACAAGCTATTATTGATGACTCTCCCATCCGCAAAATTGCCAAAATTTGGCATCTCGAAGCCCAGCTAGCAAGAACAAAACATCTCTTGGAAAGGTTTGAATACGCCATAATAGGGCATGTGTTTTGGGCTAGCAATAAAGTGGTCTACTGGTTGGCTAATCAAGGGGTGATGAACCAACACAAAGAATTTTCCATTTTGTGGCATGTCGCTTTAAGTGTCGTTGATTTAGACCCTGGTGAGCTGAAACTCTTTAAGATATCCTTCAAGCTGACTCATATTCCCTCGATGGGGGTGCACATATGATGGTACAAGTGACATGTGATCGACCATCCTGGCCTGCCTCCCCTCCACGTGCGTATTAATGCCCCAATGATGAAAATACCCGACATTTACTCCTCTGTTGTGACATTCCTCCTCAAGAACTCTATGGATAAATGCAAAGCCTGGTACATGAATTGGCTTAGTTCGACAGTTTGGGCAATGAATTTATGTGGTAAGGAATTTGGAAGTGGTCGGGTCTATGTCTATGGTGCTTCATTGGGGCTCAGGACTTGGGTGAGGAGCATAGACGATGTTTGGAGTTGCTTGGCATGGATTGGCATCAGTCTCCTAATATGCCCTTGAGACTCTGGTACATAGACTGTCACGGTTCATTTTTTCTCCCTCGTTTATGTTGGAAACAAGGCTATTTCATTACTTCACTAGTTCTTGGCTCCTTTCCCACTTGCACGATCCATTGCAAGTATGTATAGGTGTGTGGGCTCAATTGGTATTTGGTATCTTATGCTCTAAATTTGGATATATCTTTTGACCCAAAGATATTTGTAGTTTCTCGACCAAAATTATACATAACAATAAATAGATTTATTTTTAAATAGGGCCAACAATAAATTAAAAACGTTAAATGTTGAGCATTACATGTTAAATGTTTATGTTTACCTTTATGTTTATGTTTACTTTTACGTTTACATGTCTACATGAGATCTAACACCATACTGGTCTATAGAGCGCCTCTTGGCACAATAATTATTTATTTATTTTTATTTATATATTGCAAGTCAATGTATTAATTCAAAATTATAATCATTTATTATTATTATTATTATTATTATTATTATTATTATTATTTGTGTACTCTCACCTAGTCAAAATAACCCCCTAGGGGTAACTCAATTGGTGATGGTTGTGTAAATGAAATATTATGTTCGAGGAGATATGGTCTTCAAATCCCCTTGATTAACTTGTGTGTAGAAGGGAAAATTGTATGTACCTAGAGTTTACAATGCTAGTGGGTGTAATCAACCTTGTGTCAGGGGACTACAAGACTAACTCAGTTGTCAATTCCTCTCTCTCTCTCTCTTCATATCTTTTCTTTGTCACTGCTATTCCAATTGGATTTGCAAGGTCCTCAAATCATGCATTTATCCATGCCAAACCAAATATTTTTCCATATCTAGGGTTCTATTAGTGGATGAAAAAACAATGCATGTTTCTCTGTGTCTCGACTATTTATCCACATTCCATGAGTTACTCATATATGATAAGCATGAAGCCTATAATGCCATAAATGTAACCCTCACACTCATTGATGTGAATTCACTTTATTGAAATTCGAAAGCATCATCCTTATGTGATGTAATGTTTACAAATTCCTTACCCTGTTGATGTGGTAATCACCCTATGAGGGACATCAATTAAAGATTTATTAAACAAAAGGTATTACAAAGTCATGTGCTGGTGTGTGTTCTGTGTTATTTAAGAAACAAATCAATCAAATTGCCAATACACAAACATTTAAATGGAAAGGCAATAGAGAAATATAGCAAGCAATCACAAAGACACAAGAAATTTTAATAAGGAGTTCACCCTATTCTCTAGGGCTACATCTCTGGTCTAGCTTTCAGTGGTGGCCTTGTTTTATTGTGCCTTTAGTAGAGAATTACAATATAGGGACTCAATGTGAGTTCTCCTGAAGCAGGTTTTTCTTGGCAGGGTGGTTCTTAGATTTCCCAAGCCACTGGAGTGCACATACTCTTCTTCTTCCTACCAACTCTATGAACTTTGGGTCTACAATGGACAAAGCCAAATGTGATACTCAGTCCGGACAGATTGCCCTATGGAATGGCTTGAATCTTCAAGCTCTTGTGCTTGATGTTGTCACTGGTTAGCTTGGCCCTCTATCTCTTTATGCTCTTCTATTGCTTTTTTACCTTCTTCCCTATGTATTATGTCCTCCTCTCGGGATTGTGGTCTCTTTTCTCATCTCTCAGACTTAACTCCAACTTGACTGTGTATTCTATCTCTATTCATGGCTTTTTGTCATTCGAACCCATGCCCGCTCAGTTCCTCTTCCACCTCTGTTGATTCACCTTCTACAGTTACGCTTGTAGTTCCCTGTTCGGCGTCAGCATGAACGTTCAGGGAGTGGCCACATGTCCCCATCCGAACAGCACCAACCTACTCATCAGTTCATTTCTCTAGTTGTGCCATGGGTGCGTCCTTCCTCCACTGTGGAGGTTAAATGGATTCCAAATCCCTTTAGAACGTGGCTTGATTCCCTGTCGATTTCACTTCTTTCTATCGTGCACAATCTCAGCCATCTGATCTGGGCTCCTTCAAATCCAACGTCATACGCACGTCCCGCGTGGTTGACTTGCTTGACCAATAACACACAATCAATGGCAGTTTTGTCTCACCTCTGCCACCACATGTCGATCATTGAGTGGGATCTCTCTGGTTTCTCCAAAACCATTTACCATTTCAGGGCACCCTTATCAATGCCGCCGGTTTTCCAGAGCGCAGGTCCTGCCTTCGTACGTTAGCGCTTTTTATTTCTCCTATTGCGGTTCTCCGACTCCCAACGCAACTGAGTTCTTAAGGCTCCAACATTTTGGCCCTGTTTGCCTAGCAATGTGTGATTAGTGCCGCTAATCGCGCATCGAAAATCACCTCCTTTTCCCAATCTTGGGCTCCCAGTGGCTACTTTGACCTCCTGTGTAGTGTCCATGGGTCTCGATCAACGTGCTTTGACCGAGGTCCTCGTCATTCCACGGTAGCTACCATTGCCACTGGTTCAGGGTGTTTTTGATGTTGTTTTGGATTCTTCAAAGATTTGTTTTGTCTTGATATAGTCATGGTTATTTGACAGTCTTTTATGGATCCATTTCAGATCACGGCCTTCCCACTAAAAGAGCTTTTGGACCACCAAAAGTCGGTTTACTTCAAGCATCGACTAAGTGAGGAAACTGCGCTCTCACTTGCCCAATCTCAATCCACTTCGCACTGCCCAGCTTTGAACCTTTAAGCCCAATTCTGAGGAATTCCACTTTTCCACTGCGCGTCGTCCTTACCTTCCTGTCGAGCACTGTGTCTTCCCATAATTAATTAAGATATTCAGGTAGCAGGTCATCAACAGAAGGTAATTGACTCTGCTCCTCAGGGTCCTCAACCATTGAAGGTTCAAAAAACCTCAAGCAATATGCGTTCATGACTAAGTAGATGTGCATGTAAGCTGGTAGATCAAGGCGAAAAGCATTTTCACCAATCTTCTCAAGTATCCTAAAGGGCCCATACCTGATAGGTTTTAGCTTTTTACTTTCACCTTGCATCCTGTCCTTGCTAATATACAGCCACACTTGGTCTCCAACTTGAAAACTATGCTCCATCCGATGCTTATCGTGCCTAGCCTTATACTTGGCCTGGCTCTTTTCCAACTGTTCTTGTACTACCTGGTGGATCTCCTGGATCTGTTCAATGAACCTAGTTGCCTTGTCCACATCATTTTGTTTATCAACCATGGTATCTTTACCAAAGACAAAATCCAAATGAGACCTTGGTATGAAACCAAAATAGGTCTCAAAAGGAGATCTCTGTGTAGAAGAGTGATTGACTCTATTGTAAGCATGCTGCAGATAACACAAGTGGTCATCCCAAATCTTAGGGTGTTTACTGCAATATCCTCTCAGTAAATAGATCACCGTCCTGTTAACTACTTTTGTTTCGCCATTTATTTGTGGATGAAAAGTTGTGTTTTTCTTTAATTTGGTGTCCATTAGTTCCCACAGACTTGACTAAAACTTCCCCACAAATCAAGTGTCTCGATCAAATACAATAGAAGTGGGTAATCCAAAATGAACCCATACATGTTCAAAGAACAATTTTATAGTTTGTTCAGCTGTAATCTGTTTACTATAGTGTATCAAAATACACATTTTGCTAAACCTATACACAACAACATATAGATAATCATGACCTTTCTTAGATTTAGGCAGTCCTCCAACAAATTCCATGGAAATGCTTTCCCAAGGGTGAGAAGGAACTGGCAAGGGAGTGTACGTGCCTAGTTTTCTGTTGTTCGGCTTGCCTTTCATACACATAGCACATCCCTTTACATATCTAGAAACTGTCTCACTCATTCTTGGCCAATAGCAGAACCTTTGCAACTGTGCAACTATTTTACTTACCCTAAAGTTACCTGATATCAGAGAAGTGTGTGCTTCCCTAATTATCTTTACTCTCTCAGTTTGTGGAATGCAGAGCTTCCCGTAATGATATAAGAGTCGATCCTTCATGTGATAGTCCAATTATTCTATTCTTTTTCCTTGACTCAAAGTTCCATATACATCTTTAAAGTCCATATCCTGAGTATATTGTTCTATGTAGCTTTCATGCGGCACATAATGATGCTTAAGTATGGTAGATGCATTTGTAATGGGTCTAGATAACATGTCTGCAACCTTGTTATGTATGCCCTTTCTATATCTGATGACTAAATGAAACTGTTGTAGAAAACCCATCCAGCTGTAATGTCTTAATTGTTGTAACTTAGTTTGGGAGTGTAGATATTGAAGTGGTTGATGGTTAGTATGTATTACTGTTATTAAATAATGTTTCCACTTTTTCACACTCTGAACTAACGCATACAATTATTTATCATATGTAGGATAGTTAACTACTACAGGATTAAAGGTATCAAGATGATTACATATGGGTTTACAATGCTGTGTCAACATTGTTCCCATGGCATAGTCACTGGCATCTGTTTGGATCTCAAATGTTTTTTGTAGATCTGGTAGTGCTAGTACAGGTGATGTAGTAATCTTTTCTTTCAAGGTGTCGAAGGCTTTTTGCTGTTTGCCTCCCCATTGAAACACCTTGTTCAATCCTGTCAAGTCATGCAAGGGAGCTGAAATTGAGGAAAAATTTGTAATGAACTTCCTCCAATATTGTGCTTCTCCTAAGAAGCTTCTCACTTTTGTAGCAGACTTGGGTTTAGGCCAGTTTACAATGATTGCCACTTTCGAGGGATCTATTTTCAATTCTCTTCCCCCTACTATATGATCCAAGTAATTTAGAGAGGTTTTTCCAAATTCACATTTGGAGAGTTTAACATAAATTTTTTCTCTTTTCAAAACATCTAATGTCTAGTTAACATGCCTTAAATGTTCTTCCCACATTTTACTAAAAATCAGAATGTCTTCCAAATACACAATAACAAATTCATCAAGATAAGGTATGAGTACATCATTCATTAATCTCATGAAAGTAGCAGGAGCATTGGTCAAGCCAGAAGGCATACCTAGCCATTCATACAATCCCTACTTTGTTTTGAAAGAAATCTTCCATGCATCTTGCTCTACAACTCTGACCTGATGGTATCCACTGTGCAAATCCAGCTTGGTGAAATAAACAGCTTCCTTCAATTGATCTAAAAGGTCATCTATGTGAGGAAGGGGATAATGATTTTTGATCGTTATCTTATTCAACGCTCGGTAGTCAATGCACATTTTCCATGAGCCATCTTTATTTCTCACCAAAACAATCGGTGACCCACATGGTGATGTGCTAGTCCTGATGAACCCTTTCTCAAGCAACTCCTACACTTGCCTCTTGATTTTAGCATTCTCTAAAGCACACAACCTGTACATCCCAATGTTAGGCAATGGAACATCTTGCTGCAAAATAATATCATGTACTATTCCCTTTTTTGGGTAGCATACCTTTAGGTTCTTGGAACAAGACATCATACTCTGAAACAATATTTTCTATATCGGCTTGCTGATCAATATTACAACCCTCAAATACATTGGTTTTATAAGGTTTCTTTTCCTTTACAACCATGAGTAAGAACTATTTGCATGAATTTATCATGCTTTTCATCTGTCCTGAGTTTATGAGGGTATAATTATTCTTGAGCTTATGAGCTCTTACAAAGTATTCGATTCCACCTTTAACAAGTAGATACTTGTTCTCAGCTCTGTAGAAAATAGCCTTTCTATCATACAAGTAAGGACTTCCTAAAACAATTCCACACATATCAAAAGGAATTACGTGTAACTCAAGCTCACCTACAAATGCTGACCGAAAAGAAAACTTGAGTTTGCACTGTCTAGTCACTTGTAGTTGTGCTTTATCATTCAACCATCCTAATGGGTATGGTTTCTTATGAGGTGTAGTTGCCAATCTCAATTTCTTTACAATTGCTTCAGAAATTAGATTTACTTGTGAGCCACTATCAAACAAGGTATCAATATTTTGATTTTTGGAAACAACTCGAATATGGAAAAGCTCATGCCTTTTTCTCTCATGTTCTTCGTCAATAATAGATTGAGCAGTATTACTAGAAGATGTTTTATAATTCTTACCTTTTATACCTGTGGCTACAATGATTGTTTCATCTCCCGAGTCTGACCGCAAATCTTTCTGAATAGCTGCAGAAGTATTCTTCTTCTTTCCTTCTAACTTCTTAGGTCTCAAATCTAGATGCAGAATCCAGCAATGATCATCATCATGCCCATCCTTTTTACAGTGAGTGCATGAAGCTTTGCTTTTCTATGCAGTGTTAGCCTTCCTTGCTTTCTTTTCTCCTTGCTCTTGCTTACAATGGGTTGGGATGGTCCCCAACTTCTAGATTTCAATTCTTTCCTCTAGCTTCTAGATGAGTAGCTTGTACAGATACCTAATCTATACTAGTGGGATTAAACATGAGGATGGTATGCCTCATGTAGCTGTGTATACCACCAATGTACTTCAAAAGAGTTTCTGGTGAGTCTAATGAGATACCCAACATCAATGCTCTCTTTTTGAACTCTTGAGTATAACCTTGCACACTTTTCCCTTTCAACTGCCGAAGAGTTTGTGAACTCATCATGGCTTGTTGCATGTAGGCCAATGGATAAAACAACTTCTTGATTGCAGCAACAAATTCACTCCAGATAGAGATGGTCTTGCCATGATTCTTCATATCAGCTTGGGTTCTGCCTTCCCACCAAACCAAGGCAGTGCCTCCTAGGCATAGGCTTGCCAGCTGAATCTTACTCTTGTCTGAGTCTATGTTCTGCACCCTGCAATATACATCAAATTGTCTAATCCAATTGTCCAACTTTTCAACATTTAGCTCGCTATCATATATAGGCAAATCGAATTTAACATCTAGTTGAATCAAAGAGGTTTTCTTATTATGCACGGGGCTATTAGGAGGTGTAGGAAAGATTTCTTCTTTCCCTTTCCCTTTTAAGTGGTCATGGGAATGCGATTCACCCTCTTATTTATCTTGCTTCGAGCCTCATGAATGTTCATCCTTATGCTTTCTAAAGTCCCTATACATTTCTTCTACCATAGAATTTATGGCTAGGAAACTTTGTATGAATTGAGGGTCTGGCCCTATCGAACCTTCCTCTGACATTGTCTTCCAAGGATAGACTCTCCCAATTTGAAGATTAGCTTCAAAAAACTCTCCTTCTCCTAATTTGAGCTTTGATCTAGTGAGAATTCATAGCTAAACCAACACAAGCTTGTCTAACCTGACAACCTACTACGCTGATATCACTTGATCTAATAATTGCCCTATGAGGGACATCAGTTAAAGATTTATTAAACAAAATGTATTATAGACTCATGTGCTGGTGTGTGTTCCATGTTATTTAAGCAACGGATCGATCAGATTGCCAATACATAGACATTTAAATGGAAAGACAACAAAGAAATAAACAAGCAATCACAAAGACACAAGCAATTTTAATAAGGAGTTCACCGTATTCTCAAGGGCTACATCTCCAGTCCAGATTTCAGTGGTGGCCTTGTTTTATTGTGCCTTTAGCAGAGAATTACAATGCAGGGACTCAATGTGAGTTCTCCTGAAGCAGGTTTTGCTTGGCAGGGTGGTTCTTGGATTTCCCAAGCCACTAGAGTGCACAAACTTTTCTTCTTCCTACCAGCTCTGTGACCTTCGGGTATACAATGGACAGAGCTAAATGTGATACTCAGTCTAGACAGATTCCCCTATGGTATGGCTTGAATCTTCAAGCTCTAGTGCTCAATGCTGTCACTGGTCAGCTCGACCCTCTGTCTCTTTCTGCTCTTCTCTTGCTTTTCTACCTTCTTCTCTGTATATTCCATCCTCCTCTCCGGATTCTGGTCTTTTTTCTCATCTCTCGAACTTAACTCCAAATTGACGATGTATTCTATCTCTATTCATGGCTTTTTGTCATTCGAACCCATGCTCGCTCGATTCCTCTTCCACCTCCGTCGATTCACCTTCTGCAGCTGCGCTTGAAGTTCCCTGTTTGGCATCAGCTTGAACATTCAGGGAGTGGCCACATGTCCCCATCTGAACAAAACCAGCCTGCTCATTGGTTCATTTCCCTAGTTGTGCTATGAATGCGTCCTTCCTCCACCGTGGTAGTCAAACAAATTCCAAATCCCTTTAGAACATGGCTTAATTAATTGTCGATTCTGCTTCTTTCTATCGGGCGCAATCTCAGTCATCTGATCTGGGCTCCTCCAAATCCAACTTCATATACATGTCCCACGCGGTTGACTTGCTCAACTGATAATGCACAATCAATGATGGTTTTCTCTCACCTCCGCTGCCATGCATCGATCGTTGAGTGGGGTTGCTCCGCTTTCTCCAAAACCGTTTACTGTTTGAGGGCACCCCGAACAATATCGCCGATTTTCTAGAGTGCGGGTCCCGCCTTCATATGTTAGGACTTTTTGTTTCTCCACCTGTGGTTCTCTGGCTCCCAACGTGACCCAGTGCTTAAGGATCCTCCATTTTTGCCCTATTCACCCAGTGATGCATGATTAGCACCGCTAATTGCACATCGAAAATCACCTCCTTTTCCCGATCTGGGGCTCTTAGGGGCTACGTTGACCTCCTCTATAGTCTCCATGGGCCTCGGTCAGTGTGCTTTGACTGAGGTCCTCGTCGTTCCACGCTGGCTTCCATTGCCACTGATCCAGGGTGTTTTTGATGTTGTTTTGGATTCTTCAAAGATTTGTTTCGTCTTGATACAGTCATGGTTCTTTGACAGTCTTTTATGGATCCAATTCAGATCACTTGTTTGGTCCAATATCTATTTGGTGTGCCTACATTGAAGATTTCTATCTATTGTGATGGGAATGGGGTCAAATATACAAGCCTTTTTTTGGGCACTGGGAATATCAAGCCATCATTAACATTAGTGTTAAACATGCCACATCCCATCACTAATCAAACCCTCTCATGCCTTCTTGCAATCAAGTTTTCACCATCGATTGACCACATAGTACTATCAATAGTGATTTATTAGTGTGACTCCAAACAAAAGTTAAGCATCTACTCTAGTTGACACCACACCATGTTATGGCCATGGTTCATCTCTCCTTGTTCTTTAGTCAAAACTAACAACATAAATGAATACAGAAGAACCTCCTCAATTATTTTTCATAACTGTAGTGGAAATACCTATGTTGTTGTTCGTCTTACATGATCTGAATGGGAAGTTGCATCCACCCATGGGAGTTACCCATGGTATCTGACCATGCTATTGTAAGTAAAAAGGCTATAAATTTTTGGCCTAACTTTGTAAGACATATATTTGTGCACTAAAATGTAGCTATAATTGTTTTCTTTTATTTTAATGAAGAATTTATTTGGGTGTTTTATTCTTTTCTTTAGCCGTTCAAGTTTCTCAGATCTTTCACCCTAAGATTTCGATTGGTGGTATCATAGCCAAGTTATGACTCCATGGCAAATACGGTCTAGACGAAATGTGGTCACTCATCAATAGATATCACGGGTGAAGCAAAAAAAAATCATTTGCATATCTTTTGGTGTAGTTTAAATGGGGCATTCTACCTCTATCACACTTAGGATAGGCTTAAGTCTAGTTCCAATGATTTTGGATATCAACTTATAAGCCACATTGCAACAAGAGATAGGGTAGAAATCATCGAAAAAATATGCCTCCTACATCATAGGAATTAGGGCAATAAAATAAGAATTAATGGCACCAAATACCAAGCTTGACCTCTTAGATTCTCTAAATAACCTTTAATACATCCTCTTTGATGAAATAAAAAAAGCACAAAGAATTCCATTCTCATATGATTCAAATTGAGACTTTTCTCCTTTTGCATGGATAAAAGGGCTATTTGAACTTCCCCTTCAATAACATCTTGCAAAAGTGAAGCATTCATGTCCTTGGAGATGAAAGGAGGAAATATAGATAACAAACCCAACAACTCTAAAATAGGGCATCCTCTAGGGTGAGTGAAAAGAAATTTAAAGAATTAAACACTAAGTTGAGAAATATTCTAAAGGGATGAGAAACAATCCCCCTCAATTTCTTTCATATAGCATATAGTTTTCACATTCCAATGATAGTTGGCATAATTGTGGAAAAAAATAGTATTATTGGCATAATTGTGGAAAAAAATAGTATTATTTTCTCCTTATGAGATCTCGATAAGATGCCTCTTTAGTCTCTAGGTTTCATCTTCTTTGTCAAGGATATATATCTTTTTGTGTTCAAGGGAGTATAATGCTTCGACGAATTCAAATGACAAGGCACAAATAATTTAATGAGTTTATTAACCATTGAAATCATTTTTTTAGAAAAACAATACGCACACATTATATCATGGTGATCAACACTTTATAAATCAGGATAAATTCTACCGTAGCCATACAAATTAAATGGATAGTAAATTCCTATAGCCATAAATCAATAATCAACATCAAAACACTTACAACTTGACACATCTCACATTGCTTAAATTTTAAAAATCACAAACACTAATTAAATTATAGCTTTATTTTTAATTTTGTTGCTTTTCTTGTTGATAAAAAATCTTTCTTTAGAAATTTAAAATAGAATAGCATACAAAATCGGTCTCAGTAGTCCTCGCACTCTAATTACGACCACAAATTTTGAGATTGGGTACTAGATGATACCAAAATGGGCACTTCACATACATTATTTTCGTAAGGCATTGAAACTGTAGCATACTAGGAATAACAAAAAGGGAGACCAAAATTGACAACAACATATCAAGGAGGGGGGCAGGGGGGAATTTCATGGGGAGATGCGAAGTAACCAACATGATCATGAATGTGGAAATGTTTCACTCGTGCTTCCAAGCTGCAATGATGATCATTGGTGCGACGATGACTATAATGGAGACTATCTAGTTGAGCCATAATTTCATTTTGATTGTATTGAATATTAGTACGATAGGTCGATATTTCATTTTGATCATCATACTGGTGTTCCTTGAATATGTCCAAATCAATTTGGATGTGTCGTAGTTGCTCAACAATGAATTCCATAGAAGCAAAGGCCTCCAAGTAGCCTAGAGAGAGAGCAAGAGAAGTAGCTTATGCACCCTCTATTTCATGGCTAGTTGAGTTGGTGAAGGATGATTTGTGTCCAGGCTCGGGGTGCCATCCTGGGCATCCTAGCCCCTCCCTCAATGGGGTTGGCCCCATTGCTTGGGCATACCGAAATTGAGAGAGGCTAATAGTTGGCTAAGGGTGAAGACCAAGAAAAATCTGTTCATGTACCTACAAGAAACAATACAAAACCAGATACCACAGAATCCTTTCCCCAATTGAAAAGATATCAAAAGACTAACACAATGTGTAATGGAACAAGAAAGGCAAGACAACCAGGTGAGAGGCCTAGATGGGACATGCCCCACCAACGACCCAAGGAATTTACTAGAATACAAAATACAACCCCAGTTGAGAAGACGAGTAATTTTAGTGCCTTGGACCTAGAACACACTCTCAGACTCCCTACGAAACTTACCAGAGGTCGAGGTATCGCCTTCACACCATTGTAGAGTAGGAGGAGGTATTAACATTGAGGCCACAACATAGGGTACGCCAACATACAAATACAAAACCTTGCAACAAAGTAAGAATGCAAAGGATGTGAGAGACAGAGAGACCTTACCCCACACACCTGAGGAGGAACCCAAAGTTTCCAAAGATGTGAGGATTACCTAAGACCTAAAATGATGTGGAGACTATGTCAGACACCATCTGCTCAAGTTCTAGGATCCTAGGGGTAGACTAGTAGACAAAACCCAACCCAAACCAAAAAGCCATAGTTGCCCAAGGTGCCCCTTAGCCAAGGATGAAACTCGAGAGAGCCACCATGGCACTAGTCTCGAACACATCCAAACTCCTCACGACCTAAATTTATTGCACAAGCTTCCAAACTCCAGCAAAACACTCTCCAAACATCAAATTGAACAACTGATTGCATGGAATAAATCATCGCATGAGGGAATTGATTGCAAGGATGACACATTAAGGAAGAGTTAATACCCATGTGGAGAAGGAGCAGGCCCCAATGGCCACAGTAATTTTCATCATAAGATTACTCTTAAGCAACAGAAAGAATGAAGATCGAACCTTATTTCGTATACATACCATAGATCTTCTGACCATCATGGACTATTCCGTTAAAGGAATTATACCATCTTATTGTATGGATTAAATAAATTAATATCGAGCTTCATGATTTCAGACTTAGAACCAAAATCATTTGTGAGGTATATGTTGGACACAGATTGTTATTGATGTCAATAAAGCAATATTCAAGGAAGGAGACAGAGCCAAAGAAGAGGAGCACACAGAGCCATCAGAGCCAAAAGGAGCCAAGAGGAGCAGAGGTGGCTAAGCATTGTATGAAGTTGCTGGTGAGTGCTGGTGAAGGCTGTTGTAGCTGTTGAACACTGTTGAAACACTTGGAGAAAAGTTTCTGAAACACCAATTTCTCCATTGCTGAAACACCAACCTCTTCTGCAGCTGTTGAACACTTCTGAAAAATTTGCAAAAACACCAATTTTGGTGTTGCTGAAACAGCAATTTCGGCCTTACTGAAACACCAATTTCTCCACGATGACATTATATTTTCAGCACATCAATCGAAGGTAAACATGGGGAAACTAAAGCGAATGGAGGAGGGAAGCCAGAAGGTCGAGCGAGTGTTGAGGAAGCCAAAGCTCAAGCAAGCGACGACGAAGCCAAAGAGCCATTTAGTAAGTGGAAATGAATGGAAAAAGGCATGAGAATGTATAAAACAGTAAAAACAAAGAATGGTTGTTGCTATTGGTGTGGTGAAGAACTAGAGTGTGAGGTAGTAGAAGCAGTAGAGGCTGTAGAGGCAGTAGAAGTAGCAGAGGTAGGAGAGCAGGAGTGAGACAACCTCAGCAGAATAATGTGCAGCAGCATACCTATTTATACCTAGGTTGAGTTGGAGCCCAAGAGGTTGGAGCCTTAGAACTGAACTGGACTGAAGTCATTGGGGGTAGGTGCTCCTAAGTGCAGAACCACTACAAAACAAAGTTGGTTCTCTAGAGGTTGGAGCCTCACTGAAGTCCAAGTTGGAGCTTGGCAATTATTCACAATCAGATTTATACTTATATTTTATTTATTTCATTCCACTGTCTTGAGTTTTAATAAAATCATTAATTTCAGTTGTTGATTTCTATGTTTTATGTATACATACACATATCTATATATGTTGTTGGCAATCACTAGAACAATTTAAAAATAAATAAATAAATAATAAGAAATTGTTAGGGTCCCACCCTAACCCCCTTATCTATGTAATGGGACCACGTCATAGTTAAGAGTAAATAAAGTCCATATTCATAATTGTAAGTGGTTAATCCACAATTAATAAAGGAACCACAGTTAGTTGCAAATGGGCCGACGGTATTAGTAATAAATGGTATTGACCCGTGGTATTACTTGTAGGAGTCATATATATAGGATAGTAACTCCCTGTGAGGAGCATCGTGTCTTATTTTTGTAATCGAGCTCTGCTCTATTGGAGGTTGCCCCCTCGAATAGGCAAGTGAACATTACTCTCTGAATAATAAAGTCTTCGCTATTCTGTGTTCTGGATATCTTTTCTTCGCATATTCTGTGTTATCAGTCTCTTTTCTTCACATATTCTGTATTTGGGTATCATTTGCAGGTTAAGAAGCATAACAATTATAATATTTGGTTGCATATTCTTCTTTGCAAAGACTCAAACACCAATTCGAATACTTTGTAGTTGTATGTATATCCTTTTGATTCAACTATTGTCTTCTTCCAGAAATGTCATTTCCAGATTTTAGATATGTTCAAAATATTTTGAGATCAACTTCATTTTTATGTCTTTACCAAGCATTTACTGCCTTGTGTTATCAGTTTGATCTCAACATAAGCAATCCGTAATTTTCCAATGTAGTGATTGTCTACAATTTAATTGTAGACGATTAATCAAACCCTCCTGCCTGCATAAACTCCTCTAGCTCTTCTGTTTGCTTTAAAAAAAAAAGATTGTTGCAAGTGGAAGATATCTTCAATCAATGGATGATTTTCTTCAATGGAGTTACTTCCGGGAGATGATCCATTGGGAGATATGCCTCATAGAATGATTGTCCATATGCGACTCATCAAGTGTCTCATAGGGCTCTTCACAGATAGCTTTTGCAAGAATAGTTTAGAAAAACAAACTCCCCCTAATAGTATGGATGGTCTCTTCTTGGCAGAATCTCATCATCAAAATATGTTAAAGATGTATTCATTAGATCAACAACATGTGTTGTTGGCTTGAGTGTTCAAGAGGATTTCTGATCTAATCTGCTTCTATCTCCAAACTTGTGTGACTTTCTTTTTTGGCTTGGTAGTTATGCTTTGACTTTCTTGTAGCCTTGACACCATCTACAAGTCTTATTGGAGTAGTATTTCTTCCAATATTCTTCACATCCTTGTTGTTTGAAGCATTAGGGTTTGCATAATTCTTGTTTGATGCTTCACCTGCATAACCAAGACCTGATTTATCAATAGGATATATTTGATGACTCATGATGTCATCTAGGGTTTGGGAGCTCTTTAGAATCTTATTAAGATGATAAACTTCCCTTTTTAGGATATCAATTTATTCTTTTATTTTCTTGCATTCATCATCCTTCTTTGCTAGACTTATCTCCATTTCTTCCTTTAGCCTAGTTGCTTCACATGTTTCAGCCTTGAGAGAGGTGATATCTGATTTTAATTTGAATATTTCTTCATCCTTTTCTTCTAGTTGGCATGTCATGGTATTTCTTTCCTTTTTCGCTTCATCAACTTGTCCTTATATAAGTTCCAAAGCTAACATCACCTTCTCATCTCCTTGTGCTTGTTTCTTTGCTTATTCTATTTGAGATATGAGGGAAGAGACCTCTTCCTTGTATTGATCAATTTTTTCTTTAAGTTTGTTCAAGTATTCATGTCTTTTTTAAATATGGATTGACAAAGTTTCTTCCCTTTTCTTTGCCTTATCCAACTGATTTTTCATGGATATGACTTCTTCATGATGCTTTCTCTTATTTTGATGAAATTCCTCCTTAAGCTTGGTGATATCCTCATCTCTTTCTTGAACTTTAAGCTTCAATATGTTAACTTCCTTCCTTGTATTTTCAAGGTCATGGTCACCATCTTATGATTGCTTCTTGAGCTCCTCATTCTCCCTTTCCAAACTACTTATCTCTTCTAGGGTACCTACAAGATTTACCTTGAGATCTTCTTCGAAGTCATATTTACTCTCTTCATCTTCTAGGTCTTCCTTGGCCTTGATGTATTCACTCATGTTCTCAACTTCCTTAATGGATTATGGATTTCCTTATTGCTTTCCATCATCTTCTTGTCTAGCGGTCATAGTTAATGCTTCTCTTAAGTGAAGATATTGAAGTTTGTCCCACATACCTTTTGTTGATGAACATTTCTCGACTTTGGTCTTTGTAGCATTTTGTAACCCACTCAAGATTGCATTCATCGCTCTTGCATTATATTGCTTAGATTCTTCTTCCATCGAATACTCAATAATCACTTATTCCCAGGCTTCAACACCTTGAGCCCTTAATAAATTTCTCATTCTTACCTTTCATATGTCAAAATTTCCATTAAACAACAGAACTTTCCCAATTTGATTGTTTTCAATTTTCACGGATGAGGAAGAGACATCTTTAGAAGGATTGGAGGCTTTCTTCCTTGGCTTTTCCATTTGTGTTCTAAGGATCAAACTTAAAGTTGTTAGGATTTGAGTGAAGGTGCTTGCTCTGATACCAATTGTTGGAAATACTGAGAGGGAGGGTGAATTAGTATTTATTTTCAATTGTTGTTTTTACTAGTTAGATCACTTATAATTAGAACACAAAATTAATAATGATAAAATAAATAATTTTATTAATTAGATATATTGAGTACAATAATAGTGTAGGGCTCCAACCCTAGATGAAGACACCAATATTCAATCTCTCAGGCTCCAACCTATATTATGCCAAGCACCGACTTGGACTTTCCAAGGCTCTAACTTTGTTAACTTTGAGGCACCAACTTCTAGGGCTCCAACCCTATCTCTAATATAGGCTCCAACCTGGTCTCATGAGGACTTCTATCCCCCTGAGCTCCAATCCTATCTTTCAAGGCACCAAACTTGTCTCTATGAGGCTCCAACCTCTTGGGCTCCAACCCTTAACTTCAATTCGTCAGGATAAGTTTGATGATTCTTCACAGCTCCCAATATATTCTTCAATGAGCTCTATCAAACTCTTTAGTAATGTCTTCTCCAAATCACTTCATCAATGACAACCTTGTCTTCTTAGAAGGTGTCACCATTGCTCTTCATGTCACCCAAACAAATATCTCCAAAGTCACCTCATGATTTATTTAATGCATCATAGTCTCCAATAATATCTCCAAGACCTTCAAGGTGTCTTCAATAGGCAACCCAAGTTCTGCACCCGATCGAAGCCTCTTCAAGGGCTTATTCAAGAACTCTCCAAGTGATCTAGGTTATCTTCTGTTTATAGATGCATTAAAAGAATTACAAATACAGTTCGTAGCTTAACCAAAGAGAATACTTTAAGTGTGCACATATGAGAGAAAGAAGGAGAAGAGCATAAGAAGACAAGAAGACAAAAACTTGATAATGGAGTTCGTCCCTCCTGGACTACATCTCCGGGCCCTGCTTGATCAATGGGGAGGCCTTCATTCATTAAAAATGGCATCAAAAGAAGTTACATTCATCAGTTACAAAAATGGAGCATTATACCTCCATGCTGAAAAATGCCCAAAAATTTGAGAGCTATGCTGCAAAAATTGACACCACCATTGGATTCCCATCACCGAGAGGTGCAAAATCGGTATAAAACCTGCCCAATTATGATATTGGACCAAAATCACCCTCTTCAAAAATTATGCTCTCCTTACCTTGAAAAACGTACTTGCTGATCTCCTCCTGCTGTGGGTAAAACACTGAATTTATATAATATTCCTGGTAGAGTTACCAAGAATTTTTTTGGGTGGATTGGTAAAAGCATTAAAATAGTGTGGAGGAAGTTAGGCGATCAAATCCTACCCCTTCACAATTATCCTTTTACAGTTTTTATACCCAATCAATAGACATAGATAATATGTCATTTCTAAAACCCAACCAATATATATTTTAAATGTTTTTATTGGGTAGTGGGGGGCTTGCCATTTGGGTGGCCCGCACCCATTCCCTCCTACCATACGAACTGCATTAAATTCGATTGGTGTTTTTAGTTGCGTTGTGGGTGGCGGGACCACCTACGTGGCTGCCTACCCAAGCCCCCGTACCCATTCAACAGTCAATGGTTGCGGTTGTGGCGCTCCATGCCAAACGTTATGTGGCTATATATATATGCGGTTGGCCCATATGATATTTCACCATGCATTAGTTATGAAATGGTGGGTTTTGACTTTATATACCATAAACCATGTAATGCGTTGGTTACAAATGGTTAAGGTTTTGTTTATGATTCGTTGATTTGCTTTTTTGACCATATCATATATGGTTTATATATAACCATATAATATATATATTAAATTTTGGTTATATAGTTTTGTTTTTACCATATGCCTCATTTGATTGGTTGGATTGGTATATATATATAATATATATATATATTATATATATATATATTATATATATATATATACATATGGGTTTGGATATATATTTTTGGTTATAGTTTGTTTAATATATATATTTGGGTTTGGTTATATAGTTAAGGTAATAACTATATAAGATTATAACCAAATGTTGTTTGTTGCTTGTGCAGGTTTAGGAGGCCATTGGAGGGATGCCAAGTGTCAAGCTGCCATGTGGGTCCCACATGCTGATTGGGATGCCATGTGGCGCATTGTGGGCCCCATTTTTCCCCTGCCATACCAAACTTTGAAAAGCTCTATCTTTTGCACACGAGCTCAAATTGACGAACTGTTCACGCCACCACGATCAGGAAGATGAGCCCTCTCAACTGATGCCAACAAATTTTCCTTTCTACCATTTTGAATTTCGAGCCTTATCCATCCCCTTAGTGTCTCGAGATCCTCCTGGATCACCAAGAAAGTCTTCACAATGCTTTAACAACAATATATTTCTAAATGCTACTACTATAGTATGAGTTTCTTCAAAGTAACAAGTCTGAGCTTTATTTCAAGATGATTTTCTTGAGTTAACTCGAAAGAATGTCTGTCTGAGCACTGCACATTTGACAACGTTTTCTTTTGTTGTAAGTCAGATATGTATATTATAGAACAAAATATTTTACAAAAGGTCTGCCGAGGCAGAATGAAACCTTAGATGGACCATTGAAACCTTGCTGTCAACCAGCCCTGGGCTTCCAAAACTAAGCTGCACACCACGCAGGGCGGCTTACTCTTGAAATAGTTATAGATCACCACGACACTGTCAAAACTTGGACAGAGACAGAGTAACATATCTACTTTGCATAAGGCCGAAGCCATAACAGAAAACAGAGTGAAGACATAGTAGCAAGACTAACTGGCGTAGTGCCGTAACAAAAGAAACAGGACAGAGAACGACAGGAAACTAGGGAAACCCGCCAGTGCGAGGAAAGCCTCCAATCCGACTGAATGTGTCTAAGCCCGCGTCCAAAACATGCTTTTCGACTTTGGCCTGCACTTCTTGCATGGAGTGGAAATCCTGAGCTTCCTTCATCTTTTGTTCCTGCAGAAGGGGATCCGGGCTCAGAGTTTGCCGAAGAAGCCTAATGAGCAAAGTTAATTTCTTGTTGACAATTTCCACCCCCTCCTGCACTGTGGTGATTCTGCGATCCAGCGAATCATGGATTTCTTGAGGATTTGCTGACTGATTCTCCGAAGTGGAGTTCCCCTTCCCAGGATGCTGCTTCCCTTCTTCCTTTGCATCCAGGGCTTTCGCTAGGAGAGTTTTGATTCTCCAGCTCTCCGCCTTAGTTCGAACATATTGAGTGGCTCTTTTGGAGGGTGTACCCGGGTCAGTCAACCAATCAACCTCCTCCACAATGAATCCCTCCTGTCGCTGCGCTTCTTCCTGTTTCACCGAAGCTTCCAATTCCGCTATCTTGCGTTTGCTCCTTGCTGTTGCTCTGGTCTCATACATGTTCTGCGTGGTGCGTAGTTCGCGGTTGGCCGCCGTGCATCTGCAGCTCCCCGCATCCATCCTATTCCCTCTGAACTTCTCACTGTGAACACTTCTACTAATAGACAGGTTGTGGTTGCTTGCAGAGCTTTGGAACGAGGTGGAGGAACCCGAGCCATGACTCCCCGTTAAATAGATTTTTTCCATGGATTTTTCTAGAAAGCGCTCTCCCCTCCGATCCAGAGTCATAGTACTTTCATTATTAATGCAGAGGATGTTCGCACAAATCTCAAATCCTTTCCCTGATCTAGCATAAATGTTGCTGATTTCCTTCCCATCAAGGTTGAGGCAGCTGTCCTTTCTCCCCAAACGGTCTCTACGGATTCTCTCATGGCATGAACCAAGTTGATGGTTTCCATGTCTGGCTCTCTCTTGCCATAATGACCATCGCCGCAACTGTCCAGTCGTCCAGCTCCTGTTATAATAACCCAAGCCGTTACTCGAAGCTTCATTTCTATGGTACCGGACAAAGAAACCGTTGCCGGTCAAGCCCGGTCGGTTCTGTTTAAGTCTTGTTGTGCCAGCTGTGCACATCGTGTCTTCAGGTTCGGGAAGTCCACCTCCTCCCAACAGCTGTCCCATCCCCTGCCCTGACTGTCCACGCCACAATTTGCCAGGTAGTCCGCCAGCCCGTTCACTGACGTCTTACCGCATGAAAAACTATTCCTTTCATACCAGCCATGAGTTCTGCAATATTTTCCGTGACTTTGGCTAGCCGCCAGTGTTTTGTGGCTTTGTTTGCCTTAGTACCTCCCTGAATTCTATTAGCTATAGAAATGACCAGTGATGAATCCCCTTCCAGAATTACATTACAGAGGCGCATGGATTTTACAATTCTCAGACCATGCTCTAGAGCTGCAAACTCCATTTCATTGTTTGTGCTTTCCCCAAGTGCTCTGTAATATATGTGAAGAATTTCTCCATGCTGGTTGCGTAATGCTCCTCCAATTCCTGCCATGCCGGGGTTGGCTCTCGAGGCCCCGTCAAAATTCAACTTCAAACCTCCTTCCGGTGGATGCTGCCATCTATCGATCTGTGAGGATGGTTGCGTTCTGTGTCTCGAAGCTGTGATGTTGCTGGTGACTTCCAGACGAAAGCATTTCAAAATGCGTAAGTCTTATGCTGATGGTTTCTCGTTACCTTCCTCTCCGCATTTCGTTTGGATTAACTGTTGAATGTTAGTTATTATGTTGTCTTTAGAGAACTCTATGTTTCTGTGTTCATCTTGGAAAATTCTGCGGTTACGTTCCTTCCAAATAGACCATAGTAAAAACCTTGGAACATATTTCCATATGCTATTGAATCTTTGTATGTTGGAGAAGTATTTTTTCCAGTTCAGTATGGTGCTATGAATGGATTCTCTGTCACTGTCAGATCTACTAAGAATTCCTTCCATCCAGCTCCATAACTGATTTTCCCATTCACAAGTATTGAAAAGGTGGTTCATAGATTCCTCCTCTATGAAGCACAAAGGGCATCTTGAGGGTCCCCTGAAACCTTTCTTGCACAAGTTGTCCCAAGTTAAAGTCTTGTTTCTCATTAGAAGCCAGAGGAAGGTTCTGATTTTCGGCCATAGTAGGTTGTCCCAAACTTTGCTGCACCATGGCACGACCTCTACCTGTTCTTCCTTTTCTATTATGTTCCTGGCTTCTTTTAATGAGAAATTTCCATTACCTTTTAAACCCCATCTTAGCTTATCATCCTCTTCAGTTTTCCGAATATTTCTTTTGAGGATACGCTCACTGAATTGCTGAGAACTTTCGCTGTTCTCCTCTATGTTCCCAGGATTTAAATTTATCCAGTCCCTCCAATTTGGATCCCTGTTGTTTTGACTCCAATACTGATTGACTCTGTATCTTCCCTCATTTTGACTCATTCGCTTGATGGTTGATAGCTCTGGTGTGTCCAGTTAGGGGAACTTCTGCCATGCAGCTTCCCAGAACATGGCCAACCTGCCATTGCGAATTTCCCAAAAGTTGTGCTCCTGTACTAGGTTCCTGTTATTCCTGGCATGGTTCCATATTGACGATCCTCCCGGGACTTCCTGTAGTCTTATGAGGTCCTGAGTGTCACAGTCTGGAGTATACTTTTCCTTCCAATGCCTCGCCCAAGGTAAAGTGGGTTCTTTAATCCATTTCCACCATATCTTAGCTCCACAGGTGCGGTTGACCACCCAAGGATCGACTAAGTTCAGCCCCCCCATAGATTTTGGCTGGCATAGTTTATTCCATGCCACCAAAGCCCACTTCTTCTTATCCCCATTCCCACTCCATAAAAAGGATCTTTGTATGTTTCTCATTTGTTGCAGAATGCCTTTAGGGGTTGGAAGCATAGAAAGTAAATATTGCGGAATTGCCTGCAGAACAGCTTTGGTTAGGATAAGTCTACCCGCTAGGTTGAGAGCTCTGTTCGTCCAATGCGAGCATTTTTTCTTCATGTTGGCTAGAACTTTCTCCCAGTGAATTTTTTGCCAAGGTTTCAGAGTCAGAGGAGCCCCAAGATATTTCGAAGGCAGGGAGCCAATCCTAAATCCAAGAAGCTGGGACAAGTGAGCTTGAACTGCCGGGTGAGTGTTGAAAAAGAAAATAGTACATTTAGAAAAATTAATTTCCATGCCAAAAGCTTGGCTGAAGAGATCAAGCATACCCCTGTAAGCCACAACCTCCTTCACCGTGGGGGTACCATGTAACATGGTATCGTCCACGAACTGTTGATGAGTGGTAGCTGGTAGCGATCTTATTGGTTGCAGACCTTTTATAGATCCTTTCGCTTTCTTCTTGGCTATGGTTCGGCTGAGACCTTCCATTAGGATTACAAAGAGGAAGGGGGATAGGGGATCCCCTTGTCTTATTCCCCGCGAAGGTGTGAAAGGAACAGAAGGAGCACCATTGACAAGGATGGAATATCTGGGAGATTTGATGAGAGCAAGTATCCACTTGATCCAGGTCCTGCAGAAGCCAAAAGCATCCAAAACAGCTTCAAGGTATCTCTAGCTTACTTTGTCATAAGCTTTTGATAGATCCAATTGCATTAGCATTCTTGCTTCTTTTCTCGAATGAAGTGAGTGAATCATCTCCTGCGCTAACAAGATGTTATCTAGAATTTTTCTACCCTCAACGTAGCCCGATTGCTCTTCTGAGATAATACCAGGAAGTATCGACTTTAGTCTATTTGCTATGACTTTTGAAATAATTTTGTAGATAACATTACATAAGGCAATGGGTCTAAATTTATCAGGTGTCTTTGCTTCTTCAACCTTAGGTATGAGCGCTAGAAAGGTGGAGTTGATGGATTTTAGAATGGTTCCTGAACGTCTAGAATCCTCCACTACCTCCCATACCTCCTGCTTGACAGTGTTCCAACAGGCATTGTAGAAATTGATGGTGAAGCCATCTGGACCTGGAGCTTTATCATTAGGCATACTCCTAATAGCTTCCTCCACCTCCTCCATAGAGATTTCCCTGCATAGGGCCCAATTATGATCTGAAGTAATAGACTTAGGAATGGCTGCTGTAAGTTCCTTGATGGCTTCCTCTCTATTTATGGGCGGTTCCTGTGCAATTGAGTTGAAGTGATCCGAGAGCAGAGCAGATATGTCATTGTAATTCTTTAGTATCTCCCCTGCATTATTTTTCAAATCAAGAATTCTATTAGCACTTCTATGGTCTAGAGCCGACCTCTGAAAAAATTTTGTGTTCTGCTCCCCCTCTCTTAACCATTGGATTCTAGATTTCTGTTTCCAAAGAATCTCTTCTTGTATGCACCTTTTGTGCCATTGTTGAGAAATAATTTTTTCCTGCTCAATCGCTTCGACACTGTGGTTGCCTGCTGCTCCATTTCTGTGGATCTGTTCCAGTTTGTTCTCTAGTATGGCTTTCTCTTGGAATATAGTTCCAAAAACTGTTTTGTTCCAATCTTTTATCTTTTCTTTAGTTGCTTTCAGCTTCTTTTGTAGATTGAACATTTTGGAGCCTCTCACCTCCAAAGGTTCAGACCACCTCTTTACCATCTCGAGGAAATTAGGGTGGTCTAACCAAATTTTTTCAAATCTGAATGGTTTGTTCCTTGGGGTACCCTGAACTTCAACAATAAGCGAAATTGGCCAATGATCCGATCCCCCACTGGGAAGGATATCTGATTCTGCTATTATACCATCCATTATAATGCTTTCTGAGATTAAGAATCTATCCAAGCGAGAAGCTATCAACCTTTCATCCCCCCTTCTGTTGTTCCAGGTGAAAAGGCCACTCTTAGGGTGAATGTCTACCAGTTTGACAGTTTCAATGAAACCTGTGAAAACTTCCGCATCCCTATTAAGTTTCCTAAGACCCCCTTTTTTTTCCAGAAGGGTGGTTATCATATTGAAATCCCCCCCTAATATACACTTAGACCTGGGATGTCTATTAATAAGCCTGGTTAATGCATTTAAAAAAATCATTTTGTCTTCTAATTTCTGAGGACTATAAATATTGATACAGAGGAAAGATCCAGAGTTACCTATGGGTTGGAACTCCACCACCATGAAGTGTTTGTTCGCCTCAGCTGATAACATCTGGATTTCCTTTGTGTCCCACATGGTTGCAAGGCCACCTTCTCGTCCCTGGCTCTCATTCTCTAGAACTTCCATATTTCTCCCAAGCTTCCTGCAAAGATTGTTGATACTGGAGCTGCTGCATTTAGTTTCTTGTAAGAACATAATTTCCGATCTATATTTCTGGATTTTCCGCTTTAAGATTCTGTGTTTTGCCTGGATGTTAAGCCCTCTTGCATTCCACGAGATGATCTTCATGTTTAACTGATTTTTATTGGAAGGACTGGAAAGCGCTAAGCGCCTTCATCTTCCCTGAGTTTATCATGATCATGCCTAGTTCCTGTAGAACTTCACCACTAGTTCTCCGACCTCTTCTTTTCTTTTGTTTTGAACTGGATGATTTCCATAAAAGACTTTTCGAATGTAAGCTATTGCATTTTACTACACCTAGCTTCCTATTATGCTTTTCAAGTTCTGCCTTTTGCCTTGCTATGAACAGGTCGTTTACCTTCCTAATTTCTTCCTCTGATGCGCTCTCTATTCCTCGGGATTTCCAGTTCTCAGCAATTACTGGTAGGTTCATTCCCTCCCTGGCTAGCGCCTCTTCCCATTCTTGATCCTCACTTCCGCCATCACTGGTGAGCATGTCAGTTTCTTCTTCGGTCTCCTTTGTTCTCTCCTACATTTGTAATTCATTGTTGAGGTCCTCTTCATGCGTTCCTTCCCTGGTTGGTTTTTCCTTTTCTTCATGCTCTGCTTCTGATGTTAGGGTTTTGTGCTTGTCCTCCGAATCTGTTTCAAGATCTAAGATCATAAGAGGGTTGTTGTGGTTGTTCCTGTCTGTATTCCCTTTGAAACTCTTCCTTCTGTTAGCTCTCTGTCTGGACTTAGGTTTAATGAAGGCTTCTTTGTCTTTGTGGGCTTGTGCTGCTTCGACCTCTATTTCCTTCCTAATCATTGGGTAGTCTCTCATCAAATGCCCATGTTCGTGACATTTGCGGCACAGGAAGGGAATTTGCTCATAATCTATAGCCTGAAAGTAGTCCTCGTCCCTATATTCCAACCAAAGCCCCTCATGCAGTGCCCCAGAGATGTCCATTTCAACACATATTCTGGCGTAAGAAGTATATCTTTTTTGTAAGGTTGCTTCAGAGGCCTTGAAAAATGTTCCTAGCTTGTCACCGATTTGTTTCAATGCATTCAGACCCCAGTAGTCTATTGGGAGAGAGAACAAACGAATCCAGACTGGGACTTGAGTGAAAGATTCCTTCTCAGGGGCGAAGTTTGGTTTCCATGGTCGCATGTACAGACCAGCTGAAGCCAGAAAGTATGGGCCACCCTCAAATACTCTATCCTTGTCTTCTAGGTTGGAGAAAACAACAGTGAAGAAGCCCTTGGCTCCCAAGTGAAGCTTAACATCCCCCCGCGGTTTCCATTGTTGTTTAATCCAATGACAAAGAGTCCTTTCAAATGGCCATATGCCCATAAATTTGCAGATGATGGCCTATTCTACCATGCGCTCTCTGTATGCCTGAATCTCTGGGTCAGTTATAACTACCCTTAGGTTATTGATCTTTTTTGGTTTGTAGACCCCATTGGATGAAGCGTATTTATTGGGGCTTGAGCTTGGCTCCCCCTCCTTTTCCGGTTTTCCTTGCCTATTGTCTGTCTGCTCCCTGTCTTCATCATCTTGTCGCTCCTCGTTTTCTGATGATCTAATTATTGAGGGAATTTTGTCTTTAGTTCCTGTCAGGCTTTCACTCACTGTGCCTGCGCCTTCCGTTGTTCTGTCTAGCTTGTCAGTTTCCCCTTGTATTTTCTCCTTATTCCTTCTGCCATTCTGCTTGTTATTATCAAGCCCAAAAATCCTGACCCCTTCCTTCTTATATTGCCTCTGCTTCTGCATGATTATCTGTTTGAAAGTAGGGGCCCCACTGGACCCCTCTGCCTCCATTCGGTCGTTAGCTCTTGACCTTTACGATACAGTTATGCGAAACGAGAGAAAACTACTTCTAGTCCTGCTGTGGTTTCAACACATTGGAGAATCCAGATGCGACCTTGACCACTGACTGCAGCTGAAAGTTCAGGCATGCCACTACTACAAATGTAGAGGAATAGAGCCTGCGCCTGTCACAGGAAACTCAAACCCTAGCAGCCGCCATTGATCGCAAACCTCCAATCGAATGCAACAATTACTCGAGAGGAATGTTGGGATTGAACCATTCAATTCAACATTCCACACATTTGACAACGTTAATCCAAGTCTCTCAAACTGTTTACTGGTTCGGGTATACACAAGTCCAAGCTCTCTATTCACTGTAGTATTGTCTGAGTTCCCAACAAACACAGGTCTGTACAAGTGTGATTATAAGTGTATCTCTCCAAAATGAGATTGTTCTTCAAGCATAATACAACACAATGTAGCAATAAGTACAAGGTGAGCTCCAAAAATGTGCCTCAAAGAGACTTGATCACTATCCAACCTCAAGTCTGATGTGTATAAGCAAGGTCCAAGCCAAAACAATGCAACTGTCCACTCACCGAACTGTAGGTGAGGATTGGTTTGAGGTTATACCCTTGAGGCTGAGCATCGAGGCTTAATTCTTCACTGTTAATTCACAAATCAAATCATTGAGTTGTAATCTACAATCAAAGCTTTACAGAAAGTTTATACTTCAGTTTTGTCTGAGTTCTGCTGCTCGTAGCGTAAGCTTTCCATGTATGCTTATGGTTTTATGCAATAAATCCGACCTCTTAACAAAAGATTGTCCTCAAAAGAATTTTCCCAAAATAATATTTTCCTACTCCTTGACACTTCTAAATTCATGAGTTGTGAACTGTGTATTTATTTTTGTGATTGATGACTGAGATAAATGCTTGAAATGAAGTATTTGACTTGTGTTTATACGAGTTTCACCAATAAACGAAAAGACACGTTCATTAGAGGAGAAACTGAATTTTGCATGAGGTGGCACAATGAAAATATATTAAATAGTTGTCGAAAGGGGTCTTGGTTAATAATCGACCAAATATAACATAGTTTCATTGTTACCTAAACCATATTATAATAGCAAGATAGGAGGGGCCATAACTTTTAATCAAACGAATACATTTAAACAATGTGAAACCATATTATAATGGATGCCGGGAGGTCCCACATGCCACGTCATCACTTTACCCCCGTACATTGGGACCACATGGATATCGAGGATTTTTAGGTTGTGTACATGCCAAAGTTCTGATAAAGTGGTTGATGTGATTTAATAATTAAATCGTTAACTTAAATTAAGTCGGGTTCGAATATCAGAGATTGGGTCACAGATCGAAGATTGGGATCAAAGATCGGAGATCGAGTTGGAGATTGGAGATCAAAGATCGGGCTTAGAGCAAATCAGAAATTGGAAATTGGAGATCACAGTTGGGTCTCATATATGATATCGCATATCAAAGATCGGAGGTTTTGAGTGGTGACACAGAATACAAACGTCGATATGATATTTCTCTGACTTAACTTTGGTTTAATATGATGTATGTCATTAGGTGTGTTATCATCATCTGATATCCTTCTTATTTTTATTTCTGTTCTTTTCTTGGGCTCCGAAACTCCGATATCACTACTTTTTCCTTTTGGCTCTTTCTCTTGGGAATATGCAGTCTTCTCTTGGATCTGCTCATCCTTGGCTTGTCTTGGCTCCTGCTCTTGGCTTCTGATGACTTTCCTTTTGCTCTCGATGGATTCTCTTTGAACTTCTTCTCGCTCTTCTCTTTGGTACTGCTCCTCTTGCTCCTTGGGTCCAATGCTTCTTGAAGATTATATATATTATATATATATTATATATATATAATATATATATATATAATATATATATATATATATATATATATATACTACACACACTTCAGTGGTTGTCATTGATGGCCATATGATTGAAAATATATCAAAGCACCCAACACTTTTTAACAACTGTTTTTGCCTCATCACACAATTACCCGACAAGACTATTATCAACTCAGAAGAAAACTTTATCATTGAAATAACTTGCAGTTGGGTGGGGAATATAATTGTACGATGTCAGATATTGAATGTTTTTAAAATAAACCATTTTTAAGGTTCACTCAAAAACTCCTCGATAACAAAAAATTTAAATTTTACTGTTAATTTTTTTTACAAGTTATGTTATATTTATTCATAATTCAACAAGAAATAAATAAATTAAAAACCATGTGTAATAAAAAAATTACTATTGGTTTAACTAGTGGATTTAATTTTTTATTTTTAATTTTTTTATTTTTTATGATCTTTGTCCTATTTAAGTTTAATTAAAATTTGGAATTAAAAAAAATAATTAAAAATCAATACTTACCTTAAAACTGCAAAATTTCACCTTAGAGTTTGACTCCCTGTACCACTTCACAATTAGGATTTTTCATTTGAAGCATTTTAGATTTAATGGGTTTGTGTATTTATTATATATAAGACATTTGACATTTAAAGTAGGGGGGTCACTTATTGAATTGGATCCAAACCCTGTCAACCCTATCCGTTTTAAAGAAAAACAAATATATGTTCTGCGATGCGCCCTATGTAATATAACGCACCGGTGTGCCTTGTGTAATACAATGCACTGGTATATTATGACATTGTCGGTTCTATCGAGTCTATTCATTGTCGCTCCCTTTATAATATAATGCACTAGAGCACCTCTGCCAAATAGCACCGTTAAGTCATTGTGGCGTGTTTATCGTTATAAATCACATCTTCATAATTTAAAATTATTTTAAAAATAATAATTTTCGCTGACGGGACCGAACAATTAAATGCCCAATGCACTAGTTACCAAAGCTCTTTTTGGCTAAAAAATTATTTAATTTATGTATAAAATATATTTAATGGCTTTTGTATTGAATGATACAGGTTGTATACTGATAAAAAAAATTGTCTGAGAAAGTGTCAAGTAACAATAACACTGATCGACACAATCATAACACATCGAAAAAAACAAAGAAGGCAAGTTCTTTGTAATTTCTTTACAAAATTAATATGTTTGAACTATATGTAAGTTTAATTAATATGTATTGGTTAGTGTGTATCATGCAAAGCCCCAAAATGAAGAAGGTCGATAAGATTATTTCTAATCTAAGTGTAGAAGAGAGTAAAAAATTGATAAAAAATTGTAGAAGGATGAATGAGGTGAATGAAAAAATAATATTCAATATTAGTATGTTTTTTTGTTTTCATTATTAATATACTTAATAATATTAGATAACATGTTTCAAACAATATATTAATTCATATATGTTTAATGTTCTATGGGGAGCAACAACGAAGGAAAAGATCAATGTCGTTCTAAGAAAAGAAAAATTATAAAACATGTAAATGACAATGAATTGGTCCTTAGCTCATCTCGAGTGGTGTTGGAGGTTAATGAAAATGAGATTTTTTTTTTTTACAAAACTATGAGGGATCTAGTGGAATGAACGTATAAACATATTTTCCACTTACAATACAAAAATCAATCCAATGATTCTAAGAACCAAATTGTATCTAAATTACAAGAAGCGTTTCCAAAGCAATGGTCAATGGGACATGTTAGACTTGCAATACCAAAACATATAGCAACAAAAAAGAATCATTCAAAAGGTGAAATTCCTCATTAAAATGATTTTCTAGAATTATATGTATATATTACTACAAACTATTCATTTATTAATATCAATTTTGCTATATTTAGTTTTCATATATCAATATAAAAATAGTTTTTTGTTTTGTTTGTTTTTGTTTGTTTGTTTGTTTGTTTTTGTTTTGTTTTGTTTTCAAGAAGATTATGAGAATCCCAAACGATCAATGAGCTGATATGCGAAACATACTTATAGGAATGTCCAAAAACATGTACAAGGAGATGGTCAAAGAAATGGACATAATTGCATCATAGGAGGAGCCATCTCAATAACAACATGCTTCAAATATATGTAATCATGATTGACTTTGTACATATAAAAATAATAATTTAGCATTAAATATTAATTATCAAGTATTTTCTTGCATAAAAGAAAACAAATAGAAATTTATTTAGCACACAAAATAGGACGACAAGGAAGAAAAGGGTCGATATCAGAGTTTGTGAGTACTTGTTAATATTTTCTTATAACAACTCAAGGTTTCATTTTTGTATATTTTAAATTGTTTTACAACAACCATCCTTGAACATTGTCTTCAAATAGGTGCTAACATACAAAGAAGAGCCATCGAAAGAATTGATTGACATTGGGTTAAAAATGGGTTGTGAGTATATGTTGGCATATCAAAAATTAATTGTGGAATTTGTAAGTATCTATGTTGTTTTACTTCTTTGTGTTTATAATTAATAGAACAAAAAAATCCTTTATATTAAATCTATGATTTATAATGGGGTTTAAAACACGCAGGAAACAAAGTATGGATCTATGTCAGCAAAAGACTTATTGCAATAAGGCATGAGACTTGGTTTTGAAACCATTAGCACAGTTTATGAGTCACTTCTTGCTATGTTACATTGCTATTTGATTTACATTGATCTATATTATGTATTTCATTTTCATTATTCTCACCAATATAGATACATTCATTACACTTTATTTTTATGTTTGCAAATGGAATAAGATCAAGAAGATGAAAATAATTGATGCAATCAACAAATCATTCCTCCAAATAACCCAAGTCGTGGAAGTAGCTCGAGCACCAACAATAGTTCCAACGAAAAATGATGATCTATTTGGATATCAATGCAACCTGTTGTATTTTTTGAAATAATTGTTTGTGAAAATCAAACATTTTGTTTAATGTAATGGACATAATGTCCCAATTGAAAGATAAGGGGTTACCAATAACAATCCCATTTTGTATGACAAAGAGCCTCTTATTGATATATAATAAAATACATTTTAATTTATTCTATTGTGTTATCCAATGTCGTTGTGAAATGTTACAACGCTGATTAAATATTATAATGAAGAGATGTGAAATATGATAATATAACAAATTAGTCCAAACATCATATACAAATGCACTAATCAAATATGAATAGTGTTATAAGATATATGTTGATTTTTTTGATGAATAACAGATTTAAAATATTACAATAATTGCACTATCATAGGTCGATGTCTATAAAAAGGAGAAAATTTCATACAAAAAACAGTGCGTCCATAACATAAAAATGCACTGGTGCATTATGTTATATAAAAGCATCGTGACAACATTTTTTTTGCATTACCAGTGTCTTTTCGGAAAACGAAAATAGTGGGGCGTTTAGTTCTTCAAACAACGATATTGTTTGAAATTAACGCCCCGATGCATTGTAATTCTTAACGCACCAAAGCTTTCATAGAACTAATACCCAGATCCTACAAAATATTATTTCCAACCCTGGTGCATTATTAAAATTAACAATTATATCCCTAACGCATTGGTGCATTTATACAAATAGTATGCATTGGCACTGTGAATTAAATAAAAGCACCGGGACTTCAATTATTTTTTACGTGCCTTGGTATCATTCCGTAAAAGAATGTCCTGAGGCGGTTTTTGTTAGATAACCAACCAGGGGGTATACATTTCAAACACTAGTGCTCTTTGCATTTATTGCCTTGGTGCTTTTAGTTATGTATGCAACCTGATGCTTTTATATATGTAGTGCATCAATGCTACTTGTTCCGTGAAGCAAACTACAAAAGAAACATCTGCTAAAACCTATGGCCGCCCATTTTTTTTTTTCCAGTTGTGATGAAGTTCCATTATAATCTTCACTAAAACATCCACTATCACAAAAGATGTTTTAGCAGATGTTTTTTTGACAGCTTTTGCCAATTTTATAACACTAAAAAACTCCATTATAACCTTCGCTAGAAGGTATTTTCCTTGTAGTGGGATGAGTGGAAGGGCTTGATAAGGGCGAATTGAGGCATTTTTGGACTAGGTTGTCCATTTTGTTTCCAGTTCACCCCCTCCTACCTGTGGTTGGAATGCATGACAATTTTACATATCTCCTAGGTTTGCTTAGCGAAAGGACATGTCACGAAAAGGTGCTTGATATGTTCTTTGTCTCCTTTGCAAAGGGCACACAACCCAGACCCAATGACATAACGTTTCTAGAGTATGTCCCAAGTAGGAATCTTGTTTTGCATGATGCACCACATTAAAATTTTTGTTTTTGAAGGGAATTTGGATTTCCAAAGTGCTTCCTACCACCATTTTTGATCAATAAGGATTCTATTTGCACTTAAGGAAATATAATTGAGCTTTGGATGTAAAGGACAAAAAATGATATATTCCATACAAGCTCATCCTCCTGGTCTGTGATTCTAATGTGGTTGTTTGACAGTGCATTTAGAAAGTCATTCAAGCCCTTGAATATTGTTCTTCAATGCCTAGCTCCTCGACAAATCTCCAACCTTGTCTCCATATTGTGGTGTTTTCCACATTGGAAATATGAGCGAGCCTCAAGTATCCTCTATCATAGAGGGAGTTAGTTAAGTGTTGGTGAAGGATGTGATTAGCTCCACTCCCTACCCATGGATCAACTCTGATCCTTACTTTCTCATGTTCCCCACCCTCCAAGCCAAACTGTTTACAATTAAGTCATATGAGGTAAGGACTACTCTTCATATAGATGATATATTTGTTCTTAGCTTATCCTCTCTTCTTATCCATTCCTCTAGAGGGAGAGGGGCAATGTATTTATGAGTGACAATCGTGGTCCACAAGCTTTGTGTTGTCATGAGGCACCAACTGCACTTAGCATCCAATGCTTTTGAGGATAGGAAGATGTCTTTTAGGCCCCATCCACCAAGTTGCTTGGGAAGTGCAAGTTTCTTCCTTTTGAACCAAGGGAGGATACCTTTTTCTTGGTTTCATGACCATAGAAATTTGAAGTAAATTATTCCGATTCTTTCATGAATATCCTTTGCAACCCAAGCTAGCAAGACCCAATATTGGGATAGCTTCTAGTACATATTTAATCGACACTAGTTGTTTAACATGTGATATGCATTTTAGGCTCCAGTATTTGAGGCACCTTTCAATTTTCCCTATGAGCCATGACCAATAATCTTTCCTGTAGGAGTTTGGTTTGGGGTAAAATCCAAAATATTTTACACCCTCATATAGAGGCTTAGTATTGAAAGGGGTGAAGTTTGTTATTATTCGTAGGTAAGGTTTTTCCAAGTTGTGGACAAAGAGAGAGAGGATTTTTATTATTAATAATGAATGTTCTTCTAGCTTCACTATAGAGGGATATAATATTTGTAATTTTTCTAGCTTCTCTATCAGAGCCATTACTGAATATGAGTATGACGTCAACAAAGAGAAGATGAGTAATGTACAGAGTCCTGGCGATGTGAGTAACCTGGAGCTAACCCTTCTTTTAACATCTGATATGAGGCAGCTTAGACCTTCAACCACCAAAAGGAATAACAAGGGGAGAGGGGACATCCTTGTCTAAGACCACGATGAGCATGGAAGAAGTTAGATGTTGATCCATTTTTCAACACCACAAAGGAAACCGTTTGAATGAAACTCATGATCCATGTGATAAAATCCACACTCAAACCAATATTCGTGAGCAGGAGGCAGATATAGATTGAATTTACTCTGTGGAACACTTTTGAAAGATCATTTTTAAAAATGACCCCTTTAAGGTTTAAAGTTTTAATGCTATGGAGGCTTTCCTGAGCCACCTTGATCACCTTGTGGATTTTCCTGCCAGCCAAGGATGCAAATTGTTTATTTGAGATGGCTCACAAAAGGATGGGCTTCAAACTGGGGGCAACAATCTTAGCAATCACTTCATATATCACATTGCATAGAGAGATAAGACTGAAGTCATCAAAGGAGTCAGGGGCATTAGATTTAGGGATGAGGGTCATGAAGGAAGTATTGAAGGAGAGGATTATTTTTTGTTCCCTTCTAGACTCCTTAATGACCAAAAGCTCTTCAACTTAGAGAATATCATATAATTGCAGAAAGAATTCAATAGTCCGTCCATCTGGCCCAGGGATTTTATCCCTTTGAAAGTTGTGAAGCACTGTTTTGAGTTCCTCCTCAAATATTTCATCCATTTGGCTTCTTCTTTCATGTTCGTCCACAAATATAGGGTACAATATTTCAATTCTAATGAGCTTAGCAATGGAGGCTCCTTCAAGGGATTTGAAGAGATTTTGAAAGGGGGATCCCCCCATATTTGCAAGGTATTCAAAGCTTTAACAACTCTTTCTCCATATTTTAGAATTCATATTGTGTTGGGCATTTTTCTTCCCCTTGCACAAGCATAGAAGAATTTGGTGTTTCAAAACCAACCATATAGCTTGACTTTTCAGTCTTGGTGTTCCAAATGTTCCTTCCTTATTTTTTCAAGTATGATTAGTTTTGTCTTAGCCTCTTATGATTAAAAGCCTCCCTCTTCCTTTTTAGATATAGACTTAAGTTATGTCTCAATTTTTCCAACTCCCTTCCCTTAGAGATTATTGCTTTTTCAATTTGCTACATTTCTTAGATTTGAGTTTATTCATCTTCAAGTTTGATTCGAATTGGAAGGCAACAAAAGTGTTTCTTGAGGATTAAAGATCTTCCAGAGGGATCTGATCTGGATATTGGTGGCTAAGATCTAGAACCAAGAGAGAGAAGCAAAGAACCCAACACGAGAACATTGATAAAGAATGAAAACACTGAATACACCCCCAAAAGAATTTTGAGAAGAGCTAATGAAATACACCATAAAACACAATTCATTATTAAGAGAGAAAAATGTTGTTAGAAATACATTGCGTGGACCCATATGTCCTTCTACAAAGTGAGACTCAAATTTATAGCATCTTGTGTTAAAATACCATGGGTAATTACCATGGGCGGGTACCATGGGTAAATTGGATGTGACTCTTCGTTCAAATTTTTCCTTCCCGCTTAAAAAGCAATGGTCCTCATTAGTGGAGTTCCCTTCAATTTTTTTTTTGTTAAAGATGAGTTGTGGGTTCCTTTATGACCCAAAACCAAGTGTTGTCGAAGACAAGGGTTTTGTGGGGTTGACCCATAACCATGATGTACAAATATTTGAGGATAGAGATACCCTGTAATGATTGTGAGCCAACTATGATATGGACAGTGTGTGGCCTAGAAAATGGAATTTTATGGCAAGGGTTTTGTTTGGTTGACCCATAATCACGATGAGTGAAGAGCTGATGATAGAGATAGCATGTAATGCTTGTGCGCCAATTGCGATGCTGACAATGTATGACCTAGAAAATGGTCTTTGGTGGCAAGGGTTTTGTATGGTTGACCCCTAATTGTGGGTTTGTGGGTGACCCATAACCATGATGGATGAGGGTCCAATACCTTGGACCTCGAGATAGGGAATTTGTTTATCTACTTAGTAAAAATTTGGTGGCCCCATGTTAAAGGACATAGTTGAACACAAATCCATAAAGAAGAAAATAATAACTCAACATAAACTATGTGTGGATGAACCAATTCAAGAACTGACCAATCAAGGTGTTGCCACACATAACTGAAAAAACTCAGTTATTTGAACCTCTCACATGGTCTACATGGTTGAAATATTTAGAAGCAGATTTGCATCATGATGAAATGTTGGCTTTTTATGGTATATTGCTCACAGTGGATGAAGGATAAAAAGTAATTTTTATTTTGAGCATAAGAACCATAACCATCATCAACATTGTGTGTAATTTTCTTATGACCTCCATCTAGAAGATTTTGAATAGGTTGTTGTGTTGTTTGAACTTGGGTATTAGTTCCCTTTATTTCTGTTGTGATCTTACTAGGAACACCTCTTGTTTCATGAATAGTGATTGTAGCTCCACTCGCGCGACGCATATACCCAATATTTTCCAATTACATCATCTGCGTATGAGAGGGGTATCCACATCGTTTGTATCACCTGAGTGATGAATAATACAACTGGAGGTTCATGTAACGATCTCAATCCCACTCGTCCTAGATCTTTTCCATATATAGATAAACCAAGACGACGAGACTATGACTCAATCTAGGTGTCCTAAGGAAGATAACATGAATCATGCTTGAATGTTGAAGTTAAGCCTACACCGAGTCTACCTACTTCATCCTGAGATGTACTGAAAAGAGGTGGCACTGTTGTCGAACAAATGAATAAAATTGGGGTGTGAACTTATTTAGAAGCAAGCCCTCTACAATAGGTGCAATTACAATTTGCATAATAATTAACATCATTCCTTGTACATCAAATGGAGATCATTTTCCTAAAAAAATAAGTGTAAGCATGATGTAATTACAACTGTTGAAATAGTTGATAAAGCAGTCATCACAATGCTCAAAGGAGCCATAGCAGGGTCTGTCAAATATGTTGCATAATTTGAAAGTTGCACCTCATTGACACATGATGTTAATATTATCCTAGAACCAATAACATCTGGGAGGCCAAGAAGTGCCACCACAATACTTCCAAAAGAAAGGCCTAGTAAGGGCTTTATCACATAGTGACCAATGTATCCTAAGGCTATAACATTTGGTTGCTTAATTGCAAGGATGAAATGCTGGCCCTCAATTTTGGTCATTTTTTCCTATCCTAAATCCATTTATTTATCACCACATTCCATCCTATTTCACCTATATATGCCTAATTTTAGTCTTATTTTGCATATTCAGGTAACTAGATTAAGTTTTTCAATTTTTGGAAATTTTTGTAAAAATTGGGTTTTAAGAGTAAATTTGGACTACATTAAAAATTCTCGTAATAACTTCATTAAAATTATATTTGCAGGACACCTAGGTGAGATCTGAGCACATATTTGGAAAGCCTGGGAACCACGGATGAAGAAACACCTATTGGTTCAGTCAAACTGAGCAAAAACAGGTCCGGTCAATGCTGGTCAAACTTGACCTGTCATTTAGGAATTCCTAGTAAAAAGAAGCAGATTTATTATTTTGTGGGATTTTTCTTAATTTTGTGAACCATAATTGACGAGTTCGACCTGTATAGATGGATTAGGATTGACAAGGCTGTTATAGCCATTATAGCAAAGTTTGTTTGTGATTTTCTTATTTAAACAGAGTTTATGGACCATTCAAGGGTGTATAATTTTGTATTAAGATTATTGGAGACTTTTGAGATAATTTGAAGAATCATTTCTACTGTTCTATTTGTTGTTCAAGCTGTGAATGCTTTATTAAGTTAGTTGTAGCCAAAGAGTTACTCAGGTGTACAAGGTAAGGTTGGAGGGCCCCGATACCAAGCTAAGTACACTTTGGTTAAATTTTGTATAAATTAGCATAATTTTGATTCAACATTTCTTGTTTCAGTTTTATGATTCGGTTCCTTAGACGTGTTATGATTTTTGTATGATTTTGGATGATTTTGGTTTAAAATCTAATTTGTGTACGAAAGGACAACCAAGGATTTGAGTTAAATTCTCCTTCTACCAAATTATGAATCACAACTAAAAATCATCCTTTTGCATTTCTTGAATTCTAGTTTATAATTTGATGCAATGGTAATGTTGTTGGCGTAAAATTGTGAGGAAGGATGACCAAGACCTCCTAAGTTAGGAGCCTCTTTTCTTGCTTTCTACACATCACAAACTATTGCTCTTTAGATTCTCTTCTTGAGGACAATACTGTGGGGAAGGACAACAAGGACCTCCTAAGTTAGGAGCCTTTTCCTTCACTTACTACATCTTCAATCGAGACTTTTTAGTTTCTTTAAACTTAGAACTTATTTATAATATGCATTTCATTTAACCTTTGAGCCTTTCCTTGCAAAATTGACTTTACCTGAAATCCATATACTTTGGACTTTCTTCCAAGTCTACAAACCCGAATTTCCAAGTAAAACACCTGTGTTAGTTTACTTAGTAAATTGACCTAATATTTTTGGCACTGTTGATGGGGAAGCACATCAGATTTAATCAAAATATGAAGCTTTAAACAAAAACAAAAATAAGAATTTGTAGTTAGGATTTTTCATTATGGTCATTTATGCCTAGACAAAGAGACGAATGTTAGGATATTCCGACACATAGGAAATAGTTAAGTATAACTTGGTCTAGTGTAGAGTTAGGTAAAGTGTGTTTCTTTACTATGTACTTTTGTAACTTACAATCCGACGGTCACGATATGTGGTGATCCGACATTCATTCTCTCCTCGGTATTACCGACACTTGATCCGTGGCTTAACACCCGATTGGTCCATGATCTCTATTTAAAGAGCATGGAGGGTCATTTGTAGGGTAATCGTTCATGAGAGAAGCTTATGTAAATTTTCATTCTTTTTATTAATAAATGCCTAAGTGGCCGCGTTGGCTCAGGCCGTGGATTGTTTCCCTCTGAGGGTTTTAAACCACTCAACAATACTAGTGAGATCTGTGATCTGTTTGTGAGCGGTGTCCTTTGGTGTTATGTCTGAGGAACTTACCCTGTAAATTCCTACATGGTATCAAAGCTATTTGAGGGCTGCATCCATTGGTGATCCAAATCTGAAGTCGGTAGAACTGCATCCGACTACCGTTTCCTAGATCTACTATTTCTGACTACTTTTGGGCTAAGAGGACTGCCCTATTGTATTAGGAGCATCTGTTCCAGTGAGGAACCCGTTTTGTTTCACGCGAAAAGGTTTCTGGTAGCCCTAGCTACGTCATTTTTAGGATCTGGAGGTATACAATGTTTATTTGCAGTTTCTAATTATTTTTTCTCTATTTATTTAGGTTTATTTAGCTCTTTGTTTTTTTTTATTACCAGATCTATACCTTTCATTTCTGCGTATGCTCTTTGCCTCGTGACTTTGCGCAATCTGGGCAAATCAGAAACATAGAGGAAGGATTTTTCTCATGCGTATGCTCTTTTCAGCTGTGCCTTAGTGTGATCTCAGAAAATCAGAAACATTGAGGAAAATATATAGTTTCCGGCTAAAGCTAACTTCAAGCCATAAGGTTTGTTTTTTTTCTTGTATGTCCGTGCTGGGTTTTTTGTTTTTTGTTTTGTAGTGAAAAAAGAGCTTTCTCAAGTAAGCACGCAGCTCAAACTTTTAGTGACTAAAAAAAAAAAACCCCCTTCCTCTTTTCCAAAAATTACTAACCTTTTGATCTAGCTCACTTGGTCCAAAGCTACTTTATGAGAATAGAGGTCTTGAGTTCAAGTCTTTCTTGGTCCAAAGCTACTTTATTAGATTAAGTTTGGAAAGGGGGTGGATTTTTTTTTAATATAACATTATCATTCATTTCCGCACATTCCCGCACTTTGTTGACATCTTCAACAACTTTTCTTCAAAAAGCCATAACTTCTTCATCTGGAAGTCGTTTTCAGCACCATTTTTTTTTGAATCAAGCTATTTTTCGAGATCTTTCCATTGGAACACTTATTTTAAGCGTATAAAGCTTCTGTTTCTATTAAAAATGGAAAGTCCATGCCAAGCTATTCTTGACAACACCAACTCCTTCCAATGGTGGTCCTACATTGTGGATTTACTTAGAAGTAAAGGTCTTTACCGAATAGCCTCAGGCCAAGAAACCAAATCGAAAGATGAAGATAAGGCAGCTAAATGGGAAAATAGGCAAGATCAAGCACGTGGGTTGTTAGGGATATTTATTTCTCCAGACCTTAGATTCCATATCGCAGAACTTGATACTACTGATGAAGCAACGAAACAGATCACTAAAGTTTTTGGAATTAAAAATGAACTTAGAGACCATCAACTTGAAAATGAGTTGCTTACATTTGACCCCAATAATTTTCCTTCCATTGAAGATTTTCTATCCAAGTTCAAGACCCTTAGACTTCTCTTGGAAGGTGTTAAGGTTAAGAAAGAATATGGTAACCTTATCTATTCCATTGTTTGTTTCCACCTTCCATTCTACAAGAGAAGCCTTCATTTCTCAAGGACAAGCCTACAAGTCCCCTTCCTTTGATTCCTTTTGTGATTCTTTAATAAGAGAACAAGAAAAACTCTTACACCTTGGTCTTCTTGATCTTGGAAACTCTTCTAAGAAAGCGTTAGCCACCCAGCAGCAACCAAATTCAAACAATCCTAAGAAGTCGTATCCTAAAAGGAATGGTCCTAAACCAAACAAGGGTCCTAAGCAATTTCAGCCTCAAAATGAAAAATCATTTCACCAGAATGATAAGGCAAATAAAAACAAAGGGAAGAA
>APFE030300991.1:63330-75950 GCA_000404065.3 Pinus taeda | reverse complement strand
GTTAGGTAAAGTGTGTTTCTTTACTATGTACTTTTGTAACTTACAATCTGATGGTCACGATATGTAGTGATCCGATGGTTCATTCTCTCCACGGTATTACCGACTCTTGATTCGTGTCTTAACACCCGATTGGTCAATGATCTCTATTTAAAGAGCATGGAGGGTCATTTGTAGGGTAACCGTTTATGAGAGAAGCTTATGTAAATTTTCATTCTTTTATTAATAAATTTCCTGAAAGTGGTCATGTTGGCTCAGGCCGTGGACTGTTTCCCTCTTTGATGTTTTAACAACGTCAACAATACTGGTGTATTGATTTGTGATTTGTTTGTGAGCGGTGTCCTTTGGTGTTCTGTCTGAGGAACTTATCCTTTAAATTCCTACAACGAAAAGGGTAGATACACAAAACAAGACCCACCAACTACTAAATCATTGGTAGAAGCAGGACTACCTCCATTTGAATTAACTACACCAAATGCTGGAAAACCAACTTTGGAAGAGTTAGAGGAAAAACAATGTTCAGGACAAAGGTTAACACTCGTTGAAAGACAAAATTTGTTAGCTTACGACGTAAAGAGAAAACAAAAACAAACATGAACATCTTCCATGGGAAAACAAAGAGAAATAAGAAAACCATTTGATTAGCCGATTCTTGAACAAATAGATCAACCTATCTTTGAAACTATTTCTGAACAAATAAAACTAATTGAAAATACACAATCTCAATTTATCACTGAAACATTTGAAACTGCTGAAAAAGATATGGCAAAAGAAGGGCAAGGATCTAACATCCCAATACTCACTCCAGAACAAAGGTTACAATATGAAAAGCAACAAAAAGAATGGCAAAGAAAAAAGGAAGAAGAGACAAGAAGAGAAGCAGAAAGGAAAAGAGAAGAAGATGCCAAAAGGGAATATGATCATAAGAGAAGACAAGATGAAGAAATAGAAAGTGATGAAGAAGCTACTTTTGGATTCCCAATTTTAGACACTAGAGCAATTCTTGGAGAATAGTTAAAAATGAAGAATATTTCACCTTTGGTTTTACCAAATTTCTATGGAATGTCTTATGAAGATCCTAAATCATTCATGTTTGAATTTGATATCTTATGTCGTACTTATGGTTATACTGGTGATACACATAAGCTTCGTCTTTTTCCTGCTACTCTTAAAGCAGTTGCATTAAAATGGTTTATAGGATTAGGAGAACACACTATAACTTCTTGGGAAGACATGAGGAATTTGCTTCTTAAGAAGTATCAAGCCTATTGTAGGCCTAGAGATTCAAAAGAAGATAATTTTAGGATGTCTCAACAAGAAGATGAGAGTTTGGAAGAATACTTAGAACGATTTCTTTAAAACTTACAAAAATCCAAACAACATTCTTCAAATCTTGATACCATTCAAACAACTTTTCTCAAAGGAATACGAGATGAGTATCTTGATATTCTCAATGTGATGGGTAAAAGAGATATTTCATACTTACCATTCAATGAAATTGCCGAATTATGTCAAAATTATTCTATAGGTAAAGCCAAAATAGGAAAAAGAGATATAACTTCAAGAGCTTCTAAATCAACAACAAGAGGAGTAACAAGAGCAAAAATAGGGAGTTTTTTTATAAAACTTTAAAACTGATCTTTTGATAACCTTAGGAAAATAGGTTGATGTATTGAAAGCAAAGAAGAAACAAGAAGAAGAAGAACAAACACTATCAATCTTTTGTCCTAAGTGTAGGAAGAAGCATCCTTTACGAGAATGTCCTTTGGATAACATACATGTTTGTGGACTTTGTAAAGAAAATCATGTCACAGATTATTATCCAACATTAAAAGAGTTTCAAGCAGGCCAACTAGAAGAAACTCAAGGATTTTATTATATGGCATGAAGAAAATCTTGGCAACTACGTTTTGTAGGTACATATCAACAATTTCCTCAACAAATTCCCCAGAATTTTTAGTATCAAAACTCATGGAATGCTCCTATGCCATGGCACGTTTGGCCTCCTCAGCAAAACCAAAACCAACCTTCACAAAGTTGGCAAGGATATGCTTGTGGAGCCCAACCTCCCCAACAATTTTACCCTCAACAAGTATATCAACAACAATATCAATCTTATCCTCAACAGTCATATCAACAACGATATCCTCAACAACCATTTCCATATCAACGATTCCAGCAATCCCCTCAATCAAATCCATTCACGCAATAATCAGTGCCTGCACTAACTCAACCTCAGCAGCTTTAGCTACCTACCAACCACCACCCAAACCAACTCAATTTCCAGCTCAACCAGTAGCAAATCCAAGTAATAGAGTGGAAAGGCTAGCATATAATGTGGAAGGAACAACATTATTTCCTACATATTATATTCTTCATATTCAAGTCATCCATTTGAGATCTAGAAAAGTTCTACAAAAATATTCTCCATCAATCACAGAAGAACAAATTGAAGAAGGAGAACAATCTAAAAAATCTAATCCAAAGAATCAAATTCAAAAAAGTAAAACTATTATGACTCAAACACCACCTTTCCCAGAAAGGTTAGCAAAGCAGAAAACTTCAATTTCTCTTCTTGAATTTGATATCTTAGATGAATTAAAGAATTCTTATGTCAAAATTCCTTTATTGAAAGCTATCAAAGATATTCCAATCTATAAAAAAACAATAAAAGAATTATGTATTAAGAAAATTGTCAGAAAAAAGAAGCAGAGATCCATCCATAATCCAAGTGATTGCCAAATTAGCTAGTCTCATGTTTGCAAAAAACAAAAATTGAAAAGTATATTGATCCTGGGATACCTATGGTTACCATTTCAATCAATAATTTTTCAGTTCCTAAAACTTTAATTGATCTAGGAGCTGCTATAAATGTCGTGACAAATGAAACTATGAAGTATTTAAAATTGCCAAATATTTGACCTACTACTACAATTTTAGAACTAGTAGATAGATCTAAAGTTGTACCAATAGGAATACTTGAGGACATCATTGTTTCTTTGAATTCATAGAAGTACCCTGTAGACTTTCTGATCTTGCAACCAAAAATGAATCTAGGAGGCCATTCTTTAATTCTTGGTAGACTATGGTTAGCCACTACAGATGCCTTCATTGGATGCAGATCAGGAAGCATGATACATATTACACTCTATCCTCCTACTCAATCTCCTTATTTACTATCATGGCCTGCTGACCAACATGAAGAAACTCAACCTATTTTAAGCATTAATAAAGCCTTTAATTTTAGAGAAGAAGAAGAAAATGAGGATTTAATAGACCTTTTTATCTCAGAACCCGATATTTCTGAGCAGCTATGAATAACGCAATATGGAACTGCAAATCATCTTTTAAATCATTGTTTTTAGGAAAATTTTACTGTTCAATCATTGCAAAATTCATTTGAAACCATTTTTCATGTCAACTCAATTACCAATTCTCAAAGCAAAACCATTGAAATCAATCCTGGAAAGAATCTAAATATTGGTAATAACCTACAATCATCATAAGAACAACAGGTAATTGCATTGCCATAGAAATATTTAAAATCTTTTGCTTAGGATTATACAGATATGCAGGGAATCTATCCAAAAACATGTATCCATCACATTTACACAGATGAAACAGTCAAACCAGTAAGGCTACCACAAAGAATAATGAGCCCAATTATGAAGGAGATAGTGAAAGAGGAATTGCAGAAACTATTACATGTAAGATTCATCTACCCTATCTCAGATAGTCAATGGGTTTCCTAAAAAAATGGAAAATGGAGAATTTGTGTAGACTATAGGGAACTGAATAAGGCAATACTTAAGGATCATTTCCCACTACCATTCATTGATCAAGTACTAGACTTATTGGCAGAGAAAAAGTTATTTTCCTTTCTTGATGGATTTAGTGGTTATAATAAAATCAAGATAGCATTAGAGGATCGGGATAAAACTACATTTACTTGTCCATGGGGTACACATGCTTACATGTTCTACCTTCCGGATTATGTAATGCACCTGCTACATTTCAAAGAGCAGTCCTATCTATCTTTGCAGATCTTGTACATGAATGCGTTAAAGTCTAGATGGATGATTTTACTGTCTATGGAGGTACATTTGATGATTATTTAAACAACCTTGAAAAATTTCTAAAGAGATGCATAGAGACAAACTTATCCCTCAACAATGAGAATTGTTTTATGATGTTAACTAAAGGGATAGTGTTGGGACACCACATTTCTGGAATAAAGGTAGACCCGACAAAGATAGAATTCATCGTAAACTTAATGCCACCAACAACAAAGAAAGAAGTAATAAGTTTCTTGGGATATGCAGGCTATTACAGAAGATTCGTTGAAAACTTCAGCAAAATAGCTTTACCCTTGTTCAAATTACTTGCAAAAGACATTGAGTTTCAATGGACTACAGATTGTCAAAATCCATTTGAAAAATTGAAAGAAAAATTGTCTATAGCACCCATTCTCAGAGGACCAAATTGGTCATTACCATTCCACATATCTACTAATGCATCAGATACAAATATGGAGCATCTCTAGGACAAAAAGAAAATCAGTTTAACTATGCCATTTATCATTATATAATAGGCTATCAAGTGCTTATTCATACAAATAATTCAACCATTAAATATTTATTGAATAAAACAATTACCAATGGTAGAAATACTAGATGGTTGTTACTAATGCAAGAATTCAATCTCACTATTCTAGATCAACAAGAAAAAGATAATTAAGCGGAAGATTTCCTGTCAAGACTTCATTCTCCTGGTGATCTTATTTCTGTCTCAGTCAACTTTCCTGATGAACATCTATTTTTTATAATAGCTAAAACCTCATGGTTTGCAGATGTAGCTAATTATTTATCATCTCGAATATTACCATCTCATTTCACTAGCAAGCAGAAAAGAAAAATAATTAGAGAGAGTGCTAGATATAGTTGGGTCAATGGTGATCTCTTCTATACTGGTCTTGATATTTTGATAAGAAAATGTGTAAGAGAAGATGAAATTATTGATATTCTAAAAGCATCTCGTGATGAACCATGTGGTGGTCATTTTGCAGATAAACGAACAACATACAAGGTGATCAAGCTTGGCTACTACTGGCCAACAATTTTCAAGGACTCAAAGGCCTATGTCAAAAGATGTGATAACTATCAAGGACCTGGAAGAACTGTAGTATCAGATGAGATGCCATTGAAACCACAAGTACTTATAGAACCATTTGAACAATGGGCTCTTGACTTTGTGGGACCTATTAACCCGCCTTCAAATGGGGAAAGAAGTACATCTTAGTGTGTACATACTATGTTACAAAATGGGTAGAAGCAAAAGCAGTGGCACGAGCAATAGAAGAAACAATGGTTTCGTTCCTCTTTGAAGAAATCTTTGTAAGATCTGGAGTTCCAAGACAGATTGTTACATACTAGGGATCACAATTCAATTCTAAACTTGTCCAAGATCTTACAGAAAATTACGAAATCAAGCATAGAAAGTCTACTCAGTATCATCCTCAAGCAAATGGACAAGTGGAATTTAGTAATAAGGTTCTGGAAAACATCATGACAAAGACAATGTGAATGAATAGAAAATATTGGTTAAATAAATTAAAAGATGCATTATGGGCATACAGAAGTACATGGAGAAATACTACTAGATACAACACATATCAACTGGTATATGGTAAAGAAGTTCTATTACCAACCAAATTTCAAATTTATACATTTAAACTTGTAGCAGAATTAGGATTGAACTTGTCAGAAGCCCAACAACAGAGAATTATGCAATTGAATGAACTAGATGAAATCAGACAACAAGCAGTTGAACATATATCACTAGTACAACAACAGAGAATGAAATGGCATGATATATTTATCAAAAACAAATTTTTTCATAAGGGAGATTGGACACTTCTTTTCGATTCCAGGTACAAAGATTTCAAAGCTAAGTTTACTACTCATTGGCTTGGGCCATATGAGATAGAAGAAATCTTTGACAATGGAGCAATGAAGGACAAGACAATTGATGAAGCCGCCATTTCATTTCTAGTTAATGGTCATAGACTCAAAGTTTATAATAAGCCTATCAATAAAGAAGAATGTCTAAAAAGAGTCTCAATAGAAAACAATATGGAAGTACTGGAACAACATAGTGATATGCCTTCCCTACTTCCAGAATAAAAAATAAAATAATAGTTAAAAAATAATAAATGAGTTTGGTTGTGAAAATCCAGGATACTAACACAATAAAAACTCGAATTCATATTGGAAAACCAACTTGTTTGGCCGATATGAATTCTCTTTTATGTTTTTCAATTTCATTTTGCAAAATCATCCTCCAAAATTCAAAGGCTTGAAGACAAGTCTCAAGATCAGCAAGGGGGAAGATTCACAATAAACCAACAAACTATGCAACTGGTTTAATGTTAAGCAACTATATTGCAAAAGGGATCTAAGATCTCATAATCAATATTTATTAGTAAGGGACCTGAACAAGATCAATGTCATATGTTATTGCAAAAGGGACCTTATTATTCATCTTAAAATCAACATTAAAGAGACTTGATAAGCAGTTACAAGCATCTACAAGCTAGCAAAACCATTCAACATAATTCATTTTGAGGTCCAAGTATCGTCATCATTAGCAAAAGGTCAAGTGTTGTCAAAAGAGCTAAGGTCATCATCAAAAGAAGAAAAGCATTGACAATGAGCTATCAAACGAAAGGAAAGTACTGTTAGTTTAAAGTATTCTTAATGCCTTCGATTTGGAAATTTTTTCTAAGATTGATAAACTAGTTTAAACTTGAATATGTAGCACCCCTATCCATTTATATATCATCCTACATTATCCTACATTACCCTATATCCTACATCACCCTACATTTACCTCTTACATTATTCATTCACCTTATTACATTCATTAACCTTATTATAACCTTACATTCATCAATTCATCATTCACTCAACCACATTCATTTGCATTTTTGACCAAAATTTTTGGCCACATCTCCTTTTTGGGCCTTTTTTTTTTTTTTTGCCTCATGGAAAATTGCCTACAAAACAAGAACAAAGAGAGTTAGTATCACTACAAATATACTTAACATCTTATTTAAAAAAGAATTTGATTCGAAATGACCCAAGATTATGGTCATTTCAAAACAAATCAATACATAAGTATATGTAAATCATGAAAAAAAGGGCAAGTATGCAATGATAAAGGCATAATAATGGATATGCAACATGCAATGCAAGTATAAAATACACAATGAACAAGAAAAATGCATAATAAAAAAAGCATGCAATGCAAAAGTCATAGACTAGTCCTAATAGTGACGAGTATTGAAAGCTCTAAACTGCAAGTCGTTACGAGCTATGATGCAGCATTAACAAGAAACAAAACAAGTGTTGAGACATGTTTAATGGGAAGCACTTGTGTTATAAAGCGGTGATAAGAGTGTAAACTCACGATGCAAGTTATGTACAAAGTTTAAACAAATGGTATGTTATGTACAAAGGGAATAGAGTTATATCATGTGCATGCATAAAGTGAAACAAGTGGTAGCCAAATGTACAAGTGACAGGATGAACAATCAGCTAGTCAAATAAAAAAAAAACACAACAACAAACAGTCAAAAAATGTTTCAAAGGGTTGCACACATAGTTGAACACTATTTGCGCATTTTTCTTCACCATCAAAACTAAGTTTCATCATAAGCCAACTCAGAATCAAAGGACATTACGTTTTCATTGTTTATCCACAACCTAAAGAAAACACGACAAAACAAAACCTGTTTGATTGAGAAATACACAGAGATTGAAAGAGAACTACGTGCAAAGAGGAGAACCCTGTGTAGTAGAGATAACACGAGGAATCACATGGAGAAATAAGAGGAGCATTGTGTTTAAAAGGAGGAGAGACAGGAGAGCGCCAAATGGAGATTTCCTTTGTGCTGAGAAGACATATTCTCCATAAAATCCCATAAATTGTGCAGTGATCAAGTAAGAGTAGATCTCAGGGTCTTCTCAACAGTTAAAATATTTCTAAGATTGTGTTATTCTCTCGAAAATGGTTCAACATAAGTTGTTGTTTAATGTGTTATAATATGGGAGAAACACAACTTTAGTGATAGATTAGCAATATTTTGTCACCCTAAAAAGGCTCTGCCACCTATAGACCAATGAATTTTTTGAATTGCTGGAGATAGAGAGTTTAACTAGGACTATATGTTTACACAGGAGAAAACAAACCTTAACAAGATAATCTCTACAAGGTTTCTACAACCATTTGCATCTCAAGTATCGTTAAAAAAACGATTTCCTCATACATTTTTAAACACAGTTTGCCAAATTTTGCACATAAAAAACACAATGAGTATCCTTTTGTATGTAGAGTGAGCAGTTTTGTACGAAATTTTGCAAACGTAGAAGGTTTTTCATCGATTTTTTTGGGCAATTTCGCAAACAAAGAGGATTTTTTTAAACACAATTTTGCAAACAGTGAGAGATTTTTGCAGTGGAGATATTTTTACATGGTTTTTCATATAGTGAGAGTTTTTTTACCCAGTTTTACAAACAAAGGATTTTTTTAAAATATCATTTGTAGTAGGAGACAGAGAAATTGAAGACCTAAAGACAGAAGAAGTAATATCAATTTTTTTAAAGTTACAAATGTTGGCATCATGATACAGGTGTTGTCCTTGATGGCAACTCACTCAGATGTCAGATCATAGTGTAGCAGGTCAATAGCAAAGAATTAATGATCAGAGAGAGGTATACGTAGTTTCATCTTGACAAAGGAGCGTATATACACAGGTTAACAGACCAAAAGGAGCGTATAACGTACACACGCACTTTCACAGAAGGAAAGGCACGTATATCTTGGAAAACTAAGCTTTGGTCTGAGGTATTGGGTCCATGGTATTCTGATCCATGGTATTGGTCCAAGGTATCTAGTCTGAGGCATTAACCCTAGGTATTTTGTCTAAGGTATTAGTCATAATTGGTTTTGAGAAAGGCTTAAAACTATAAAAGGAGGAGAAGATCATTAGGCCAGGTGTGCAAGTATTGAATATCTGATGAAGTGTGAGATCAAGTATGCGGGTTATAGGTTTGTGTTGCCTTGCTTGATATGAACTAAAGATGCACCTATGTGGATGATGATGGAAGATGGATCAGGATCTTAAGGCTTGGAATGTATTATCATTATGTGGTTTGATCATGGATAGACTAGATCTGAAGACTGACACATGTTTTATTCTGCAAATGTTATGATCTGGGTATGTCTGAATTCTGAAATAGGTGTGAAATGTTTAAGTTAGTATTTGCAGATCTGTACGCAGGTTCGCTTTGATAAAAGTGCGTATACATGCTAGTTTAGCTCATCAGAGTAGCATATACATTATGAAATATGATATCTGAATTTGCAGTTGGTTCTAGTGGTTGTTGCAGAGCTCTGTGTTCTAGTGACTGTGTTTTGATGACAGGATTTAAGTGATTCAGTTGTTGGGTGATTCAGAGATTGATGATTGAGTATTCAATGATTGGTTAATGCAATGGTTGTATTGCAGTGGTGATTGATTTTGAGCTTCAATGTTGTTGATGGGTCCAACATGAAAATTGGATGAAACATGGCCTTTAGATTATGGTGTTGTGATCCAGGAGTATCCATTCTGAAAATTTATGAAACGTGGTCCCTGGAAGAAAAGAGAAGGTCGTAGCCTTCTGCAGGCCGGCGCCTACGTATTGGTAAACATATCGGCCAGTACAAGAGCCAGGGGGTTGTAGCTCCCTTCTAGTAGCAACTAGAAAATGAGTGAAGGTCGTAGCCTTCTGTAGGCCGGTGCCTACGTACTGGTAAACATATCAGCCAGTACAAGAGCTAGGGGGTTGTAGCTCCCTTCCAGTAGCAGTTGGAAAATGAGTGAAGGTTGTAGCCTTCAGTAGGCCGATGCTTACGTACTAGTAAATATATTGGCTAGTATAAGAGCCAGGGGGTTGTAACTCCCTTCCAGTAGAAGCTGGAGAAAGAGAGAAGGTTGTAGCCTTTTACAGGTGGGTGCCTGCGTACTAGTATGAGTCTGCGCCAGTACAAGATTGTAAACAAGTTTTTCTTATATTAAAGGAAGACAACATCAGGTGTTTTTTGTCCTGCATTGGGTTTCCACCTTATATCTTGGTGTTCATGTGTGTGATGATCTGTTCTGTTTTTACTGCACCTGGTTACTGTTTATATGGTTAATGAAGTTCTAATGCACTAATTAAAGATCAACATATGATGAATTAACTGAATCATAAGTTTGGTGGATATACACTAGTTGCATTAAACACAGTTGCATGTACATGTGAGTTCCCTTAACTGAAGTAGCGTATATGAATCTAATTATGGAAATGAAAAATATTATTGATTTGTTGATACTGATTCACCCTCCCCCCTCTCAGTATTATTTCCAACAATTGGTATCAAAGCAGGTCCTTTGCTAGAAGCTTGATCACTTGAAGGAGATCCATAGAACAATGGGAAAGAAGCTAAAGAAGAAAGCACCTTAGAAGAAGAACACAACTCAAAGGAACAATGACAACAGGAAAGACAATTGGCCGTTAGATGGAAGCAAGGATTCAGATTCCAAATCACCTCAAGATGAACAAGCAAATGAAGCATTAGACAAAATCATAGATCAACAAGATCTATTTAAAAAAAGGGAGTGTGCCCTCAAAGAAGAAGTTACCAGATTAAAAGCTCAGCTGGAATGTGCCTTCAAAGTACGTCAAATTCTGCTGGATGAAGTGACATCATTAAAAAATAAGTAGAATGAAGAACTACCTCAAGCAGACAAAGAACAAGAAAATGAGATTTTCAAATTAAGGCAACAAGTGGAATAAGGAAGAAAGGTCGAAGAAATCTTGAAGAAGCAATATATGGAAAAGGAAGAACAACATCAGGTTGAGGTAAATATCTTAAAAAGTAAATTAGAAGAAAAAGATAAATTGTTATGATTTCAAGACAATACTAAGATTTTGGATGATATTCTTAGTAGTCAAAGATCTCCTGCTATCAAAACTGGTCTTGGTTTTCATGAATCTATTGAGGTGAATCTAGCTCACAAGGTGAGGCAAGGAACTCTAATGCAAAACCTGAAATACTCAACAAGGAGATAAGAGGTCAACCCCATCAACAACCAAGGAAAGAAATCCTCCAAAGAAAATCTTTTACTCCAAACTATGGAAGTGATAGTTGGTTGTTTTCTTAGATGAATAATGTTGAGTGTTATGTATGTCATAATCTTGGAAAAAATTGTAGTGAGATGCAGAAGTAGAATGGTTCAAGACCGTCACACAGAAAGATCATCACGTTCCAGGTACTTTAGGGGATATTGTTTTTCTTGCAATATGTTTGGTCACAAAGCCATTGACTGCTACAGAAGGAATATGAAACATGTAAGATGTTATGCATGTAACAAGCTTGGACATATAGAAAAGGAATGCAGGAGAAGATTTTGGGCACCATACCAAAAGGAGAAAACATCATCACACTCAAGGATATGGAAGAAAAAGGAAGTACAGTCAGAAAGATGTGGCATAGCAGAGTATATAGACATGATAGACTCAGAGGGAGCTGAAAGTGTGAAACTTCAGTGTTTTAAATCTTATACGCAAGTTTCATGAAGGCAAGTCACGTATATACGCGAGTTCAAAGCTACATAGTTGCGTATATGTTGGTTTGAGGAAAAGCAGTGGGACAAACTGAGGAAAAAGGGTCTGATATGGTTCAGTCAATTATTTGCTCTATTTGATGATGGTTACAATCTACTGATAATGTGTGGAAATGTGTTGGTACTCATAAGATGTTATTTAGAAAGTGCTTTTGATCCTCACAAGTTAACTTGATGTATATCTGATTGATGATGATACCTTGATACTTCTGGCTGACATATGCATGATCAGATATGACAGTGAACAAATGGAACTGGTTCAGGTGGAGCATATGCTTCGAATAATGCATTGTTGGCATTATGGTTAAAATTCTTTGGTGATGATGCGTATGTGGCTAAATGATACATCTTGCTATGATACTTGGGGTCACATTGTTGGTATTCAGATCATATTCATGGATGATCACTTAAGTGGCATATTATTGTTGGTTGGCCAAGAGAATGGTATTGCAGGTTACAGGTCTGGATGCTATGGACAAATGCTTATGGTGCAGATCATATATGGTGTATGATAGTTGCTCATAACTATCATGGTCTTGTTTAGGTATTTGGTATTTGTTAAAAATGTCATGTATATCTTTTAAAGACTCATGAGTCATATGATGTAATTTGTACCCCCACTATGCATGGGAAGGATGATGTAATAATTTCTATTTCAATCATGTATAAAAATTTGGTATATCCCCACTTGGTTGGGTGGATGAGTCAAAAGTGGTGTATCCCCATTTGGTTAGGAGATTGATGTTTGTAAGAGAAATTGGTGATAGGAAAGTCATACTCACTTAGTTGAGTTGTAGAGTCATGTTATTCTTTTGAAAAATATTTTTTGCAGACTCTACATGTGCTCAGGGGGAGCATGGACGGATTGGTAGATCTTATCATGTACAAAGGGGGAGCTCAATCAGAGATTTCA